>APFE030363100.1:262404-285533 GCA_000404065.3 Pinus taeda | reverse complement strand
AGATTGGGTATTGGGAAATATTAATAATATATATTTTGAATAAAAAATTGATATCTAACCCGGTTCTGTTTTATTTTTTACCCAACTACGTAAATATAATAATAATTATAAAGAATATTATATTAATTTAGTTAAAGGAGGTTTGACTGGGGTTCGTAAGTTGAAAAATAGCCGTTAGTCTTTTTAGCCATTGGAGTCTCTGCTTAGACTATTTAACACGCTAACTGGATCTGTTTCTTCAACTTGTCCTAATGATGAACCACACTAGTTGGTTCGAAACGCGTCGACAAATGATCAATTATGTGATTTCGCCAAAAAGTTTCTAAACATCAATTATTTATTAATTAGAAAACCTGACATTTATTGACACTTTAAACATGATAGGAGATTGGTTACATAATTACAAAAATATATTTCTCTAAATTTTATAAGTTCATGTTAAGTTATCAAGTTCAGTATATTAGATTGAAAAGAGATGGTTCCGATTATTATGAAAAAATATATTTAGGTTATCAAGTTCGGTTTATTACATTGGAAATGGTTAAGTGTTTAGTGATTTAGTTGAATTAGTCTAATTAACATGTTTTTTTAAGTTAGTGAGATTATGTTATAATTAAGTTTAAGAATAATATTTGAACAGGGAGTGAACACTCAATTTTGGACTCGGGCTAGTTTCGAATAAGGATGCGGCGAGGGTTTTTGGAGGGTTAGGGTTTGGGGCTGAACTGTTGCGAACAGATTGGTATCGAAGACCAGGGCAGGGGGACTTGCTCCTCTTGTGCTTGACTAAATCAAAGATTGTAGATATATGCGAAGGGTAGGAGTCAAAACAGAGGGATCTAACGGTGAAATGGCAGCTGAAGCAGGGAGGGGAGAGATCCCCTCCTACAAAAACATAACAACAGGGGAGTCAAGCAGAAATGGAGCGCAAAGTGGCTTAAGGAAAAGCAACAGAGATCCCCCGATAATGGGAGCCCGATGGCAAGTGGGATTAAGCGGCAAGTGTCTCCCAAGAGCATTGAGAAAACCCAGGTTTGTAATTCCGAACAACAAACTCGAAGAATATAGAAGCTATATGAGAGATCATGCTTTAATTTGTAAGTTCGTAGGGTTTTGGCCGTCTTAAAAGGATTTGTCCAAATGGATACAGTAGAGGTGGAAACCTAAGGGGCATATAGATCTAAAATTGGGGGCAAAGGGTTTTTTCACAGTTATATTCTCAAATTTGGATGATAAGGAAAGGATCTTCGAGGGAGGACCCTACTTCATAAACAATGTTGGTTTATTGATGCGACATTCGGAGGACTGCTATAATCCAGACAAGGAAAAAATGTTAGCAGCACCTATTTGGATCAGACTGTTTGGACTACCAATGGAGTTTTGGGACCCATAGATCCTAGAAGGAATAGGTAATACAATTGGGACATTTGTTAAAGTAGCAGAGACCACCAAAAGAGGGCGATACACATCCTATGCAAGGATATGTGTATACATGAATATAACAAAGCCGCTGCCGGATTTTATCGAGTTAGAATACCATGACGAGGTTTGGCAGCAACCAGTGGATTACGAACACATCCCATTTCGCTTTAGAAGATGCCATGAATATGGCCACCTCTTCAAACAGTGCCCTTTAAATACTGCAGAGGAATCAACTGAACAGAAAGAAGAAGAGAAGAAGGCAACCAAGGCAACCAAAGGGACGAAAGAGGGTTTTAAAGAAGTGCCCACAAGAAGAAAATTTGTAAAAGGATCGCCCTTGCTGCAACCACCTGTCAAAACAACGCCATTGGAAAATCAAAACAAGTTTAAGGCCCTTCAGGAAGAGGAAATGGGGATGGAAAAGGAAGATAGTGATGAGGAACCTATGGAACTATCAAAAGAAACAAAAGAACAGGACTCAATCCAGATAAACATGGAACAAGGAGGGGTAGAGGAGAACATGGACTTGCTAAACGACCAAACCCAAATGGAGGTAGATCCTCAAAAAGACAGAGGAAGTGAAGAGGAATGAATAATGAGGAGACTATGACAGGAATGGAGGAATCTAGATGAAAGATTTATACCAGAAGAACAAAAGCAATTATATAAAGAGATGTTCCAAAAATACAAGGAAAATGTAGAAGTACTCTCTGCAAGTCAACCAGAACAAATAGGAGTGCAAGGGTCTCAGAGTATTGGAATGGGCAGTACTGGCAAAGGAGAAAGGAAAAGAGGTAGGCGTCCAATGAGTGAGACCATCCAAGTGGTAGGGGAGATGCTAGTTAATTCAGGAAGAGTATACCTCTCTCAGAGGTATTTCAACAACCGTCAAAAATATTAAAATGATAATCACAAGCTGGAATATCAGAGGTCTCAATAGCAAGGGAAAACAGAGATATCTGAGGGATAGGTTGAAAAAAGATAAACCCAGTATAATGATAATTCAAGAAACTAAGATTAGTACTCAGAAAATGGAAGAAATAATGAGAAGATTTAGTACTCACTATGAGATAATGGGTCAGGATGCGGCAGGTATTGCAGGAGGGCTAACAATCCTATGGAATCCTGAGGAAGTTCAATTCAAAAATTGGGTCAGCTTCCCTCGAATTCTTTCAGGAACCTTTAGAATGATAGGTTCGTCGGAATGGATAATCCTTACAGGAGTATATGACCCACATTTATCAAGTGAGTGCAGAAGCTTTCTTCAAAATATGAAAACAATTCGAAGGCTATTCCCGGATATGCCATGGATTAGGGGACTTTAACATGATTACAACCACAGCGGAAAAACGAGGAGGATCAAGAAGACCAGACCAAGACATGGAAGCCTTCGATGACATTATATTGGAGCAAAGATTGGTTGATATTCCTACAATAAACAGGATCCATACATGGAACAATAGAGGAGGGGGCAAAAATCAAATTGCATCAAGACTGGACATATTTTTAATATCGGAGAAAATTATAAATAGTGATATATTCATGGAAACAATGATCCTTCTAGCAATGGGCTCAGATCACTGGCCTATCAGGCTAGAAATTGACATTAAATCAAGCCCAAAAAGATGCCCTTTTAGGTTTGAAGCGTTCTGGCTTAGGAATCAGCAGTTCATGCCAAAGGTGGAGGGATGGTGGACCCAGAGCCAACAAAGAGGACGAAGCAAGATGCAGAACTTCCAACTAAAACTAAAAGAACTCAGAGAAAAAATAAAAAAATGGAACAAAGATGAATTTGGGAATATATTCATGGAGTAGCAGCGTTTAGAGAAAAAAATGAGAGTGCTGCAACAAGAAATTATAACAGAAGGCCGAAGTGAGGAAAAAAGCAAAGAAGAGGGTATAGTGATAAGCCAACTTGAGGAATGGATAAAACATGAAGAAATATTATGGAAGCAAAAGTCTCATATAAATTGGCTTCATGAAGGAGAAAAGAATATGAAGTTCTTCCACCAAGCCATGATCCAGCACTGACAAAGGAATAGAATTTTTTCCATAAAAAATGAGGAAGGGCAACGTATAACCCAGCATGAGGAAATGGAACAGGCTCTATTCGGATACTTTAAAGACATCCTTACTGAACCTCAAGAGGATAAAGAAGAAGCTATAGGAAGGGTATGCAACAAAATCCCAAGAATGATCACTAGGGATTAGAACTTAGCTCTAATGAGGGCAGCAACCCTAGAGGAAGTGGAGGAAATAATGAAAGGGATGAAAAGAAATAAAGCTCCAGGACTAGACGGGTTTACAGTGGAATTTTACCAAGCAGGTTGACACTTCCTAGGGCAAGACATCCTGGAGGTGGTAGAGGAATCATGCAGACACCAGAAGGTATGGCCTAGTCTAAACTCAACTCTTTTATCTCTTATTCCTAAATCTGCTCATTCGGAAACTACTCAAGGTTTTTGTCCTATTGCTCTTTGTAATGTAATATATAAGATTATTGCTACTCTAATGGCTAAGAGATTGAAACCAATTCTATCTAGTATAATCTCCCCGGAACAAACTGGGTTTGTGGAAGGGAGACAAATTCTAGACGGCTTGGTGGTATCCCAAGAAGTGGTTCATTCTCTGAAACAAAAAAAGGAAATGGGAATGATGATAAAATTGGATCTCTCAAAGGCATATGACCGTCTAAATTGGAATTACCTTAAAACAATTTTAATGGCATTTGGCTTTTGCAATAGATGGATAAACTGGATCTATGATATGATATCCACCCCCAATTTCTCCATTTTAAGTCAAAATTTATCTATTTCATATTTGATTTTTACATACATATTTTTCAAATCTATAAAAAAAAAAAAATTAACAATTATTTCCAAAATCATAAATATAAAAAAGTAAACTATTTTTTCATTAATACTTTCAACTAAATTTATAAACCAATTCAATTTTCGAAAGTTTTGCAAACAAAATGCTCACATACTTGAAAATCTTACAAGCTATTCCAACTCTTTTTTTATCATTATATTTTTTAATAATTCTATTGATTTTATTTATTAATTCAAATTTAATATATTTCACTTCATTCTAATTTACTTATTTTACTTATTCAATACAAAGGTGTATACTACCCCCTTTATCAACAAAATATATTAGTTTACTCTTTATAATCAAGGTTTTGATAATAAATTTCCACATGCATAAATATTATATAATATTAATAACTTGTCAAAGAGTAGAACATTCTTTTCCTTAACTTTTTCAATTAAATTAATTGACCAACTCAATTTTCAAAAGTTTTACCAACAAAAGCACCTCCATACTTGAAAATCTTATAAATTAATACGATTTTTCTTAATACTTACTTCGTCTCAATATATTTTACTAAATTCATTTAGTTTATAATTCTATTTGCTCCAGGGATCGGGCATCATGGGATTGGAACCAAAACCGTGGAGTTTGTACTATTTTCAAATGGGGTATTTTTTTAAGATGAAAAATACAAACTTGGGCTTTTGCTTTCTACTCTCTTTTTTTCTTATATTTCATTGGTAAATGTTTTTTTAAAGCTAATTTTATGCATTTTGCCAGATTCTGCTCGTAATAGAAAGGTACAAAATACTACGACATTGAGATTGTTATTAATGATAACACAGAAAAAGAATATTAATAAATTATATATATATATTTTTTTAATTAATTTTTTTAAATAAGTTATTATTTCATAATTAATTATATATATTTATATTGCGATATTGATTAATTGAAATTTATTTTGGTTTTTTTTTTATTATGAATAAAATATGACATTTTATTTATTATATGTTTGATTTAAAGATTTTAAAGTTTTTATTTTAATACAATTTTTTAATTATTGAATTTATAACAAAAACAGCAGCTATTATAATTAAATAATTTATATTTATATCTTTTGTTAATTATAATATTAATATACATTATTATATTCAATATTATTTTATTAAATAATTTTTTTAACCATATTTATTTTAATTTTTAATAATTAATATAATATAATAATAAATAGATTAATATATTAGTTTAAATTTACACATTAATAATATTTCATTTAAATATTAACACTTCAAAATCATAAATGATGTGGTCAAAGATAATCAACATAAAAATCATTTTCAACCATAATTAATAATAAGCATTATGTTTAAAATATTTATAATCAACTATAGATGTATATCTAGATGTAGTCAAATATATTCAACCTTTGTAGTCGATGTATAAATACTCAACCATGGTCAACCTTAATCAACTATATGTTTACCATATTTAATGATAGTCAACCTTGTTCACTCATAGTCATCCTTAGCCAACCTTGTTAAACCATATAGTTAACCTTGGTGTTTATAGTTAATCATGGTCAACATGCCTATAGTTAACCGTAAACATTATGCTTGACATAACTAGAGTCAACATGACGACATAGTTAAACCATGGAAACCCATAATCAATTTTTAAAAATGTCTAATAATATTTAGCTTAAATGGTTTAAAACACATTGGTTTAGTAATGTGGTTAATTGTGTTTAACTATGTTTGATAGTCAACACTCTTCAATGTCAATCAAACATAATCACCTATTATTATTATTGATTAATAGTAATAGCTAAACCAAGTCCATTACATTAGTCAAACAAATTCAACCTTTATAGTCATTGTTTAAATTGTTGACCATGATCAAACTCGGTAAACCCTATGTTTACTGTATTTAACAATACTCAACCTTTTCATTCATAATCACCCACATCCACTATAACTTAACCATATTTAATTATATTCAACCATGGCTCACCACAATCAAACATTGTCAACCTTAGTCATCTAAAGTCATCCTTGCGTGGTCAAGATTTAGAAATGTTTAATAATAACAATATTATTATTAATAATGTTGACATTTTTATTTTTATTATTATTATTATTATTGGGTTTAATAATCAAACATGTTGTGATGGCAAAATGGTATAGAAATCTATCCAATGTTTCATTGCGACAAATATTGTTGCAATGTAACAATGATTGTGACAATCATTGTCACAATGTTACATTACATTGAAATTTACTCAACGTCACATTGTGACATTTCAAACTTAGTCAACCATATTTACTAATGTTGTTGAGTATGTTCGTATATGTTTAATGTTTGACAATCAACACTCCTCAATTTTGGTCAACATAATTTCCTATCATTATTTTTTATTAATATTAATATTCAAACATAGTCAACTACATTAGAAATGATAGCCAAACAAGGTAAACCTTGATGGTAAAAATAATATTGCATAAATAAAATGTAAAAGCGTTGGACCAATCTTTATGTTTACGCATAGTATTTATTATTTGTGATTATAATTATTTTTAGTCACCGGTCAATAATATTACAAGGTAAGGTACACCTTTCTATTATGTATCATAAGCAAGTATGGGTCGTTTGTCCTTCTCATGGTCCTCTTTTTGTATCCAATATCAAGTTTGATGTAAGAACATAAGAGAAGATGCATACCCTCCTTAGATATTAAATCGATTGAATTATTGAACAATTTGAGGGATCTGAGTGAAACATTTCACAACATCGAAATCTCACAAGTGATCTAAATTAATTATATTAATAATAATAATAATAGTAGTAGTTATCTAAATTAATAAAAAAAAATAATGATTAAAAAATTTAAAAATAACTACATCACCCAAAAAAATAGTATTGTTTTACTTATAGACAAAATGACATTTTTCACGACATGTTTTATGGCTAATTTGAATTAAAATTTGACAAATACTTTTAAAGGCTTGAGTTTAAGTTGTTTAATCTGCAAAATTTGAGTGCCCTAGGGGTTTTTCAGAGTGTTTAATCCATTTATGCATTATAAACAACAAAAATTCACATTCTTTCTTGAAATTGTTTTGTCGGATTGTGGTGAAAAATTATATTTCATCTATAAATTAAACTACGCCAAAAAAATTAGTATTTCATAACTTCAAAATAAAATAAATTTACATATATGTGTGGTGTTTAATATTAGAGATTTTAAAGTTTTATTTAATAGAGTTTTTAATATTGGGTTTGATAATAATATTAATACATTGATATATTTATTCTCATTATTATTATTATAAATAGTTATTTATAATATTTTATTATTATTATTATTATCACTCATTATGATTATTATTATGATGATGTTGTTGTTCTTACTAATCCATTAATATCTTACTAACATTAATAATATATTATTTTATTAATAACATTCTAAACATAATATGTTATTTAAACTTTAATAAATTTATAATAATAATTATAGATTAATACATTGATCTATAAATTTACACATTAATAATATTTTAATATAATTATTAACACAACATAATCATGATCAATTTGATCAAATATAGTCAACTTGAAGATCATGTTCAACAATTATTAATAATGAGCACTATGTTTAACATGTTTATAATCAACTATAAATACATATCCAGAGTCAACGTGATGACATAGTAGACCATATTCAACTTTTGTAGCCGATTTATAAATAGTCAACCATGTTCAACTTTAATCAAGTATATGTTTACCATATTCAATGATAGTCAACCTTGTTCACTCATAGTCATCCTTAGTTAACATTGGTCAACCATATAATTAACCTTAGCATCTATAGTTAATCATGGTAAACATGCCTATAGTTAACCATACACATTATGCTTGCCATAAATAGAGTCAACATGATGACATAGTCAAACCATGGAAACCCATAGTCAATATTTAAAAATGTTTAATAATATAGAGATTAAATGGTCTAAAACAAATTGGTTTACTAATGTGGTTAATTATTTTCAAATATGTTTAAGTATGTTTGACTTTCAACATTCTTCAACACCAATCAAACCTAATCATCTATAATTATTATTGATTAATAGTAATAGTCAAACATAATCAACTGCATCAGTTAAACAAATTCAACCTTTTAGTCATTGTTTAAATTGTTGGCCATGATCAAAATTGGTAAACCATATTTTTACCGTATTTAACAATAGTCGACTTTTTTCACTCATAATCATCACCATCCATTGTAACTCAACCATATTTAATTATAGTCAACCATGGTTCAGCAAAATCAAACATTGTCAACCTTAGTCATCTAAAGTCATCCTTGCTTGGTCACAATGAAGATTTAAATTTTTTAATAAGAAAAATATTATTATTAATAAGGTTACCAATATTATTATTATTATTTGTATTTTTTTTAACATTAGGGTTTTAGTATTGGGTTTTAATAATCAAACATGTTGTGATGTTGGAGTGGTATAGAAATTTATCCAATGTCACATTGCGACAAATATTGTCACAATGTGGCAATAATTGTGACAATCATTGTCACAATGTTATATTACATTGCAATTTACTCAACGTCACATTGCAGCATTTCAAAATTAGTCAACCATATTTACTAATGTTGTTGAATATGTTTGACTATGTTTAATGTTTGACAATCAACACTCCTCAACTTTGGTCAAACATAATTGCATATCATTATTTTTTATTAATATTAATGGTTAGACATAGTCAACCACATTAGGCAAGATAGCCAAACAAAGTCATTGTTTAAATTGTTGACCTTGATCAAACTTGGTCAACCCTATGTTTACCATATTTATTATTGGGTTCTAACATTAGGGTTTTATTATTGGGTTTTAGTAATCAAATATGTTGTAATGTTTGAATGGTGTAGAAATCTATCAAATGTTGGATTGTGACAAATTTTTCCACATTGTAACATTCGTTCTCACAATCATTGTCACAATATTACAGTACATTGCAATTCACTCAACATCGCATTGCAACATTTCAAAATTAGTCAAACATATTTACTAATGTTGTTGAGTATGTTTGGCTACATTTGACTATGTTTGACAGTCAAAACTCCTCATCTTTGTTAATAGTCTCCTGCCATTATTATTAATTAATATTAGTAGTCAAACATATTCAACTACATTAGTGAACATAGTCAATCAAAGTCAACCTTGATAGTCATTGTTTAAATATTTGACCATTACAATATTATAATATTCAGATTAATATTAGGGTTTGTAATATTGGGTTTAAATTAGCATTTATAATATTTGGTTTAGCATTAGGGTTTAATATTATGAAATTGAGATGGTAAAAAAATCTATTTATTTTCATATTGTGACAAACATTGTTGAATGTGACAATTAATGTTAGATTACATTACAATATTACATTAATTATGCAATATTACATTAATTGTCGCTATATTACATTACATTACAATTTATTCACATCGCCAATATTATGAAATCAGGTTTTAATATTGGATTTAATTTAGGGTTATAATATTGTTTTTAATGTTAGGGTTTAAAATATTGGTTTTATAATGTCGAGGTTTATAATATTTGGTTTAACATTATGTTCTAATACCATGATGCTTGAACAATACAAAAATCTATCCAACGTCGCATTGTGACAAACATTGTTGCAATGTGACAATCAATATGATAAACATTGTCATAATGTTACATTAAAATGTAATTTTTTCAATGTCACATTGTGACATTCCATTAGAGTTTAATATTGTGATGTAGGAATGGTATAGAAATCTATCTAATGTCACATTGTAACAAACATTATTGCAATATGACAATCAAACTAATAATCATTGTCTCAATGCTACATTATATTGCAATTATTCAATATTATATTACAAAATTAGGGTTTAATATTAGGGTTTCCACTATTAGTTTTAATATTGGGTTTATGATATTAAGGTTTATTATAATTGGTTTAATATTAGGGTTTATAATATTGTTTAATAATGGGTTTATAATATCAGGATTTTAATATTAGAATTATAATATTAGGGTTTATAATATTAATCTTAGGGTTTATTATAATATGTTTTATAATGTTAGGGTTTTATATTAGGATGTAACACTATGAAACTGGAATGGTACAAAAATCTATTCAGCATCACATTGTGACAAATATTGTCTCAATACTATAATCAATCTAACAATCATTGTCATAATGTTACATTACATTGCAATTTATTGAGGGTCATGTTGTTACATTCTTAAACTAGGGTTTCATATTAGCTTTATAATATTATAGTTTTTAAATATGAGGTTTATAATATTAATATTTAATATTGGGTTTATAATTTATAATATTGGGTTTCTAATATTAACCTAGGGTTTATGATATTAATCCTAGGGTTTATAATATTGATCCTAGGGTTTAATGTTTATCCCTTGTATTTATAATATTGATATTATGGTTTATAATCTTAAGGTTTATAATCATAGGGTTCATGGGGTTTATATTATTGGTTTAATAATGTTAAGGTTTATAGTATTTGGTTTAATATTATGTTGTAATACCATGATGCTTGAATGGTACAAGAATCTATCCAACATTGCATTGTGACAACCATTGTTGCAATGTGACAATCAATATAACAATCATTGTCGCAATATTAAATTACATTTTAATTATTTCAATGACACATTGCAACACTACAATAGGGTTTAATATAGTGATGTTGGAATGGTACATAAATCTATCCAACATTGCATTATGACAAACATTTGTTGCAATGTGACAATCAAGTTGATAATCATTGTCGCAATGGTATATTTTATTGCAATTTATTCAATGTTGTATTACAACATTACAAAATTAGGGTTTATGCAATTGGGTTAATATTGGGTTTATAATATTAAGGTTTAATATTAGGGATTATTTTATTAAGTTTAATTTTAGGGTTTATAATATTGTGTTAATAATGGGTTCATAATAGTAGGTTTTTAATATTGGATTTACAATATTACATTACATTGCAATTTATTCAACATCTCATTGCGACATTACAAAATTGGGTTTTAATATTAGCTTTATAATATTAAGATTTTTAATATTATGTTTATAATATTAAGGTTTAATATTGGGTTTATAATTTATAATATTGATGTTTAATATTAAGGTTTATAATATTAATATTAGGGTTTAGTACATTAGATTCTATAATGTTAGGGTTTTATATTAGGGTGTAACACTATGATATTGGAATGGTACAAAAATATATCCAACTTCACATTATGACAAACATTGTCTCAATACAATAATCAATGTGACAATCATAGTCTCAATGTTACATTACATTGCAATTTATTGAGCGTCGTATTGTTACATTCCTAAACTGGGGCTTAGTATTAGGTTTATAATTTATATTATTAGGGTTTATAATTTATAATATTGGGTTTATAATATTAATCTTAGTGTTTATAATATTAATCCTAGCCTTTAATGTTAATCATAGGGTTTAATATTGATCCCTTGGGTTTATAATATCTTTGATTTATAATATTAATCTCTTGAGTTTATAATATTTATATTATGTTTTATAATCTTAAGGTTTATAATCATAGGGTTTATAATATTAATCCTAGGGTTTATAATCCATTGGGTTTGTAATATTAATCTTAGGGTTTAATATTAATCCCATAGGATTTAGTATTAATCCCTTGGGTTTATAATGTTAATAATCCCTTGGGCTTAAAAATCCCTTTGGCTTATAATATTAATAATTCCTTTGGTTTATTAATCTCTTGGGTTTATTTATTAACCCCTTGTGTTTATAATATTATCCCACTGGGCTTATAATATTAATAATCCATTGAGTTTATTAATCCCTTGGGTTTATAGGATCAATCACAATGGTTTATAATTTTAATCTCTTGGTTTATAATTTTAATAATTTCTTTGGTTTATTAATCACTTGGGTTTATAATATTAATCCTTTAGGTTTATATCCATTTTATTTAATATTATTCTCTTTGATTTATGATATTAATCCTTTGAGTTTATAATATTAATAATCCCTTGGTTTTCTAATATTAATATTAGGTTTTATAATATTAATCTTAGGGTTTATTATTGGGTTTTGTAATGTTAGGGTTTTATATAAGGGTTTAATACTATGACATTGGAATGGTACAAAAAACTATCCAATGTTGCATTGTGACAAACAGTGTCTCAATATGACAATTAATCGCAACAATGTTATAGTACATTGTAATTTATTCAATGTCACATAGTTACACTACAAAATTGGGGTTTAATATTAGGTTTATAGTATTAGGGATTTTTAATATTGGGTTAATAATATTAAGGTTTAATATTGGGTTTATAATTTATGATATTAAGGTTTAGGATTAGGGTTTATAATATTAACCTCAGGGTTTATAATATTGATTCTAGGGTTTAGCCTTAATCCCTTGGGTTTATAATATTAATCTGAGGGTTTATAATCCCTTGGGTTTATAATATTAATCCCTAATATGTATAATAATATATTAGGGTTTGTAATATTAGGCTTTATAATTCCGAGATGCAGGTGTTTAATGGTGCTGGTACAACACTGATTGTCTGGGCGAGAAAGTGGCATAACCACAAGGCTACCTGCACCGTTACCGAGATGACCACCACCATAAGTTATGGCATTCCATTGAAGTCTAAAAACCAAAAAACATTAATGAAGGGAGAGAACCGAGGCCACCTACTTTTGGTTCTGCTCATTAAAATGGAGAATGCTCTAGCATGCACTTGCCTTCCTACAACGGCACAGTCGAGCTCTAGAACAACCACAGGGAGAAGATGTCAACTTCTCTGCTGCATTGAGATAATTGACGATGTGCATTTCTCTCACAACCCACTTTGTTGTTACAGAACTGCTGGTCCGGCCCTCAATTTTTCCTCAAGCAATTGTGTTCCTCACTCCCCTACCTCCACAAGCCACTCCATCCCTTCTCCTGCTCCTCCTAGCACCCAGCGCACCGCTACTCACCAAGCTAACATGCCCCACTTGAGGCACATAATGAGAAGCCGCAAGGGAAGTAATCGAGGAAGAGAAATTTTCCCTCCCTCACCTTCCCTGTCGAATTCGACTCAACAGGACTCCTCCTTGCCTTCAATTGCAGCTCACAAAAGAGGTCGCTATCCAATCACCCGTAGTGGAAGAGGGCAGGGCCAGAGGACTGGCCATCAGCATAATATGGAGTTCTAGCACCCACAAGCTGACTATGAGCCTGTGATGAATCCCTCTCACTCCACCCAATTCCAATTCAAATGCACACTAGACTGCCCTTGCATAATCGCCACTATCTCCATCACATTGTCTCGGCTAGCATCATTCCAGATAAAATAGGTGATAGCAGGTGGAACAACTTGCATGACAATGCTCGGAGGATGGATGTAGCTGGCTCTAACCAGGGAGCCCAGAACAGACCGAGTAACTCCTCGGGTGGTGATGGGTAGTTGGCCAATGGGACAAACGCTCCAAATGGCACATAGTAGTGGGAGGCCATGCCCAGTGGACAACAGCAAGCCGATGACAACCCCTATGCATACGAGTGTCTCATCATGGAGGAGCCCTTGCAACCTCCTAAAACCTAGCAGACTACGGTCTTGTTTCCAGGTCATTGAACACCAGGTCACCTTATCTGGGGCTCCCTTTACTACTTTAAGTTGTATATGTAGTTACGTGGAGTTTTTTTTTTGTTTTTTTCTTGGTTTATTGGAAAATATCTCAAACATGGAAACTATAAGATGGATCCGCTGCATGGGCAGCTCAATTTTTGGACTAGTTTCCCCTTATGGGAAATCACTTTTTTAGTCATTGTTTGCTAAATATCTGGTAAATTCTCTGAGATAGGATCAACAGAGGTCGGTTCCTCCATGTAACAATATTTTTGTATCTTTAATAGAATTAGCATTATTCATAAAAAATATTAGGGTTTATAATATTAATATTTGGTTTGACATATTAATCTTAAGGTTTAATATTAATTTTAGGGTTTATAATATTAATCCCTTGGGTTTATAATATCAGTAATTCCTCTAGTTTATAATATTGATCCCACAAGTTTATAATATTAATTCATTGGGTTTATAGTATCAATAATCCATTGGTTCATGTGCTTCCTTCGATGGTTGCATTGTGTTCTCCTCACTTTAGCTTTATCTGATCATCCCCTCACCTTTGTTACACTCCCTTCCCTCTTGCGGCCTCCCACTCTAGTAGTGACTGGGCACAACGGTCATTGTGCAAATTGGGGGAGGAGCCCCAAGCTCCTCAAATCCCAAAAATTAGAATTCAGTTGTCATAGCCTCTAAATCACATCCCTATGAACCCATAACACATGCTACTAATTCTAGATTAATAATTAATGAAAAATACACTAATACAATTATGCAAGAAACCCCTGACAATCTCGAACCAGAAAAAAGATCCATGAGCACTTTCGAAAGCCAAGTCACAAAATATTCCTAGGTTACACATTCCCCTCGCTAGATTGAACAAAAACATCCAGTACATGGAATACCATGCATTGATCTACAAATTCATCGGGGTTTGGCCTACTAAAAAAACCTCCTCGAATGGCTTTCGCTCAAGTGGAAGGCCAAGGCTCACTATGACGTCAAATTGGGCTCCAAGGGTTTCTTCACTCTTATATTCACCCACCAAGATGAAGTCAAGCAGGAAAAATTTTAGGGGCTAATATTCGCCCATGGGCTAATTTTCTATACTTTTTCCAAAAGAAAGATTCGTCAATTTCCATTTTTTTGTAAAAATGATTCACCCAAATTTTATAGAATGAAATTATTTTACCCTAACTTATATATAGACTATATAAAAATATTATAAATTTGAATTCTTTTACAAAAAATATCTCCAAACATTTTATAGATTTCATATTAAGGACTAGTGTGATTCGCTAAAGTTTCTAAACTTTAACATAGATTTCCATCCTTAAATTTTCTCAGTCCTCAAGTTAGTTCTGGAGGAGACCCCTACTTTCTTAACTCTTCATGATTTACATGTGACAATGGACTCCCAGCATCATCCCAAGGGAGGATGTTTCCTAGATGATAGTTTGGGTCCATATCTACTGCCTCCCTTATAAACATTGGGACCTTGAAACCCTCCACGACATAAGGAACAACCCATGCAAGTTTATTTTCCTCTCATAATAGACCCGCCAAGGAATTTATGTTGCATATGGACAAATGTGTGTTTATATGGACATATCAGGTTCCCTACCAGAGGTCATAGATCGAGACTTTGAAGACACGGATTGGTTCCAAATGTTGGATTATGAACATGTGTCATTCAGATTCAGAAAATTCCACAAGCATGGCCACCTCTTCATGGCATTCCCCCTCAAAAATCCCAATCCTAACACTAAGACCACCAGTCCAAAGGACATGGATGGCTTCACCAAAGTGCCCGCCAAGTGAGTGAACATGAAGGAAAAATCAAGCCCATGCAAAACATACAACCCTCTTTAAGAAACAACTTCAGAGTGCTTGAAATCCTCATGGAAGAAAACATTGAAAATACCACAAGACAATTAGTAGAGAGACCCAACATTACAGAAGAGCCGCATGCATCCCCAGAAAAAGGAAAAGGTTCGGAGCCTATGGACAACCCATATCCAAAATATTTGCAACCTTAGGAAGAGGACACTCTTGTGACAAAATATGAGAACTTCGTTGACCAAGGTGGTCTCAACCTGGTTTCCATGGAATACATTTGCCATTGGAATGAAACTAACTCGATTCTTGACAAGAAAATCTATCTCCTATTAACAGTCCTTCAAAAAGTGAAATAAAAAATGCAGCTCAGAGTGAAAAATTGTAGGTTTTAACCCTGCACATAAATTACCTACAAACAAATTCTTAAAAAAGAGAAAATATACAATGGTGAGAAACAAAAAACAAGTACATGGATATTTCCCCTGGATCCCAAAACCGGGACTACCAGATTGATTTTTTCATTATATTCCTTTCAATGTTACCATACAAATATATACATGTTGAAGCATTCATAAATCCAAATTCATTAACCCTGGATTATAACATTATCGTAGTTCCCTTGACCAGGTCTAAAAGACACCATGAGAAGAAAATCATCATGTCCAAAACCATGTGCAAAACCCATGCCTCAAACTCCCCGACAGGGGGAGCTGTCGCCCCCCCTCTAACCCCCTACTTCACGCGTGGTTTTAGTCAAGGAAAGAATATAAAAAACACCCAAAAAAACTATCACCAAAAAATATGGAAAGGAGAGTGGAAAGGACTTCAGAAACGAGGGAGGAAATCCACACTACAGAGGTACCCTAGGTTGAAAACTAGTGGAATCTAGCCAATAAAAGCAAATCTCGGAGATCTACTCCACCCAAATAGACCTCTCAACATGAATATCATCTCATGGAATAATAAGGGCTTGAAAAATCCTTTCAAAGAATCATCTTATTTATAGGAACATCCAACAGGACCTTCCTACCATCTTGCTCATTTAAGAAACAAAATGCTCCGACATAGATTTTGTAACGATAATCTCTAAGATTTTAAGAGATGCAAAAATTTTGTCGGTGGATGTGGAAGGAGCTTATGGAGGCCTTAGTATCATTTGGAAATCTTCTATTATAGGTATGGAACCCCTCTCTCTCCACTTTGTTGTTTTTTTCCTTATCTTTTCACCTTTTAGGAACCAAATTCTGAGGTACCATATCCAATGTCTACAGGCCCCAGGCCCCTTCCAGAAAACAAGCAATGCTATAACACATATTGTTCCTAAAGAATCATCTTAATCCCTCTAAATGGATGATAGAGGGATACTTCAATATTATCACCTCTCTTTAGGATAAAAAGTGAGGGTGCAGACAACTGGATTAAGACTCTGAGCTTCTCTCAACTTTAATTGAAGACTCCAACCTAGTTGACATCAAAACCACCAATGGCCTCTATACCAGGAACAAGGAATGAGGTGGGTCAGGCCAAATCTATTCCTTCCTTGAAAGGTTCCTAGTCTCCGAGGATCTCTTGGTCCTAGGACATGATCTCTCTATCATTATTCTCCCCTCCTCTATCTCTAATCATTGGCCTATTTGCCTCTCCTAGAGAAACCTATACAAACCTATGAGGAAACCCTTTAGATTTGAACAATTCTAGCTCATTGACCCCTAACTCATCTCCAAAATTGAACATTGATGGAAAGGGATGAACCATTTCTAGGGCTCCCTAATGTTTTTCTTCTAGTAGAAATTCAAAAAAGTCAAGCTTTACATCTGGAAATGAAACAAGGAGGAATTCAGGAACATATTTTAGGAGAAAGAAACCCTTAAAAGGGCCATGGCTTCTCTACAATATAAAATCATTCTCCATTTCCACTCCAAATCCACCAACACTCAAGAATCCCACCTCTCCCAACAATTTGAGGAACGATATAAGTAGGAAGAAATCCATTGGAAATAAAAATCCAGAATCCACTATATCAAAAAAGGAGAGCGCAAAACCTCCTTTCACAAATCTACTATCTAGTCTAGAGCGAGTAATAGGATCTCCCTCCTCAGAATGTAAATAGGCATTACAGTGGAAACACAGGAGGAGATTGAGAAAGTGTTCAAGTAAACCACTTCGTTAGAATGCTCCAAGAGTCACCTATTTAACGAAAAGAAGAAATATCTCAAATTATGGTTAACATCCCTCATCAAGTCATTGATTCTCACAATGTCAGTCTCATGAGACCCATCACAGAAGATGAATTCCAAGAAGCCCTCTCTCAAATGACAGACAATAAGGCTCTAGGACTAGATGGCTTTACAATATCCTTATTCAATAAATGTCAACACTTCCTTCGAAATGAGGTCCATGACATTATAGAAGAATCCAAAACCACGACATCCACTCTCAAGGACCTCAACACCACATTCCTTACTCTCATCCCTAAGGAGGACATTGTGGCTTCGCCAAGTAAGTACAAACCTATAGCCTTCTGCAATGTCATCTAAAAAATCACATCCAAAATCACAACCAATGGGCTCAAACCCCTCCTTCCCCTCCTCATCTCCACCAAATAGTCTAGCTAGGTTGAAGGGAGGAAAATCCTTGATGACATCATTCTAGACCATGAGCTCATCCACTCCCTTAAATCCCTCAAGAAACCTAATATGATTCTAAATTTGGGCATGTTTAAAGCTTTCAATAAACTAAGTTGTGATTACATTGAAATAACCCTTCGAGGTTTTGGATTCTGCACTAAATGGACACAATGGGTCATGTCACTCATCACTACTGCCTTATTATCCATTCTTGTCAATGGTGCCCCATCCAGTACTTTCCTCCCATCCAAAGACATCAAACAAGGAGACCCCCTTTCCCCATTTCTCTTCATCCTCATGGCTAAAGGCCTGGGGTGCTCCATACTTGCTGCTAAATCTAAAGTTACCCTTCGAGGCCTCATCATCCACAATGATTCCACCCAAAATGATTAGAAATTTGTTGATGATATGCTCCTCATGAAACACCCTTCAATGCAAGAAGCTAGGGAAATCAAATCCATTCTCAACCTCTTCTCCCTAGCTTCAGGCACTACTATCAACCTTGATAAACACCAAATCTTCCTCTTTAACACCCCCACCATCACCAAGAGAAACATCCAATGCATCCTTGGATTCTCCATTGCCTCCCTCCCTTATAAATACCTTGCAGATCCGTCACAAAATCATCTATCAAGCACTCCTCATGGAGGGACCTCTTAGACAAGCTTGCCTCCAAACTCAATTTTTGGACCCACAAAGCCCTTGCCTTAGCTAACTGGCTCATTCTCCTCAAATTTATCCTTCAAGGTATGCCTCTCTACCTTTTTTCAGTCTTAGATGGCCCAAATGGATCCTTAAAGGCAATCAGGAAAATTAAGTTCTCCTTCTTTCGGGGATGAGTTGATCTCAACCACAAATGATAACTAGTTAAATGGGATATCCAATGCCTGCCTCAAGCTTTTGGTGGTCTGGGAATCTAAGATCCTGAAAAGGTCAACAAGGTCATGGGATCCAAGATTTGGTGGAAGTGGATCAAACACAAACAGGAACCCTAGGCCAAGCTCTGGTATTCTAAATATGCAGGTGATATGCATAAGCAAGAATTGATTTGATTATCTCACACCTCCTCGGGTTCTCTCATTTGGCAGTTGGCCAATCAAAACAGGCACTTGATACAGTTGTGCATCTTCTGGGAAGTTCGAGACAGACACTTGGAATACTTCAATAATGACTCTTTGAAGTAACAACCAAGCCTATCCTCTATCCTCCCCACCCCCTTCAGCCAAGCTTATGCCCTCAACATAGGTCGCTTCTCGATCTCCCAATTCTGGACAAATCCTAATGACCCAACTAATCATAACTAGGCCCAAAAAATTCTATGCTGAGAGGAAAAAATGATCACACTCGCTCCCTCCTTCAACAAGAATTGGCAACAAGAAAACTTGAGAAAAAATATGGCAATGATGTTCTTCGATATGGATATCAAAACTCAGGAATATTCTCTATCAAAGAAGCTTACAGTCTCCTCACCTAGCCTGATCTCCCTTAACCAAACCCCCTTTTGGATGAAGCTCTAGAGCTTGAACACCTTGCATAACCTGATGAGGAAAAGCTTTCATGGGACCTTCTAGTGTTTTCTCTATGGTGATCAGCAAGAAACTTCAAACCACCTTTTCCTCGCCTGTCCATTTTCCAAAAACCTGTGGCATAAACTTGAGCATGGTTTCCTCATATCCATTGAGGAAAGTGATTCCATAGCCAAAGCCTTAAAAAATGGCTAGCATCCCCCTACATCTATCCCATCCTATCATACATTTCCACCATGTCTCCTCTCTTTCTATCTTGGGAAATTTGGAAAGAACGTAGTCAAAAAATATTCAATAACACTTGTAAACCTCTGGAGTGAGTCTGGCTTCTCATGCACAAGAACCTAGAGGAATATGTTGCTCTCATCAACTGGATTGCCTGAGATTTTCTTTCCCCTCAATTGGAAAAATAAATACTCTATTGGTGGAACCTTAAGCCCCCAAACCTTGCCTTCACTTCCCTCCCCCACCTGCCTCTGCCCTATCCCTCCTCCTGGAATCCCCCTCCTCCCCTCCATTACAAACTCAACTTTGATGGAGCCTCTCAAGGAAATCTAGGATTAGATAGCTTTAGAGGAGTCCTCAAAGATCATGTAGCACAGGTTGTTCAAATCTACAGGGGTCACATTAGATTCAAAAGAAACAACGTGGAATAGATTAAGGCTCTCATTGAAGGAATTCAAGTAGCTCAAAGTGATAATATTCTTCCTCTTATTGTTGAAGGAGACTCCCAATTTATAATCAAAATGACTAGTTGAATCATCAATGGATCTCCTCCTACTAATCAAGCCCTTAGCTGGTGCATTGAATATCATTTTCAACATCTAGCTCATAGCTTATCTCTCCAGGAAGCCATCATCTTCTCTCATATGAAATGAAAATCCAACACCCTTGCTAACTTTCTAGCCAACAAAGGCATCGAAGACCATCTATCGCTGGCATGCTAGCCTCCCACATTAGAGGAAATTTCAGCCTAAAAGTGCCCCTGAAATTCTCATGTAATTTCCATGTCATAATATGTAAACCAATCAAAATCCTTTAATTTTAAAAATAGGTACATGTAAATTTTCTGGAGGGAAAAAGAGAAAACGTAATTTTTTTTAATTGTATTTTTGGCTTCCTTAGAGGTTTACTCAAATTTCAATTGTAGACACTCATTAGATGTGGAATTAGATTCAGAATCAAATGAGTACCTCATTGGATGCGTAATTAAATTCCACATCCAACGAGTAACCATTATTCATACTTTTGAGAAGACCAACATTGATAAAAATTGAAGATACATTAAAAAAACATGTTTATGCTTATTTATCTTCATTTTTTTTTATTAATATGGATCTTCTCAAAAGTATGCATAACAGGTACTCGTTGGATGTGGAATTTAATTCCCCATCCAATGAGTGTCTACACTTGAGATTTGAGTAAACCTATAAGGAGATAAGCCAAAAATACGACTAAAAAAACTAGTTTCCTTATTTCCCTCTAAAGTTCATAACTCTTATTTTACTATTTTAGCTTTTATTTTATTATTTTCCTTAGGAGGCAACTTTTAGGTTGAAATTTCCTCTAGTTCTCTGAGATCCTCCCATATGGTTCCCCCAATCCCTACAACTAGCGCAACAAGACCTCCAACCCCCCGGATTTGGGTGACCGGAGGGTGATCTCCCTAGACGATTGATGGTAGTAGGAACATGGGGGTCTTCCTTCATCACATGGAAGACAATTGTCCTCATTACTTCACCTATCCCCTCCCCTTGTAATGTGCATACCACCTTGTCAACTCCATCATTTATTTTATAGCTTCTTGGCCTCTCAACTATTCCTTCTCTGTTAACCTTCCCCTACGCTCCACACTACTCCTTCTAACCTTAACCCTATGCCTCCCATCTCCTACAACCCAAGAATGAGTAGTGTAAAAGGGAGAGCTCATTGCCTAGGTCAGGGAAAAGCTCATGGATGACTCCCAACCACCTTCGATGACACCTTCATAGCCGCTTTGTTTGACCAAAGTATACATGAGGGCATCATAAAAAAGGTGGTGGCCATGGAATAAGAGGAGACCTTCCGAGGATGCTCATTACTTTAGGCTCTCTGTAACCTCCTAGCTCCTCATCTAAAAAACATGGAAGAAGAAAAATCCAAGCCTACCAATAGGATTGCAAAGCTCTCCGCACACTTTAGCAACTTGTTCTCCTCACTGAAACAATTGGCCAGAAACCTCTACATTGACTACCACCCTGATGTCCCTTCCCCTGTTGTGTCTTCCTCACACTCTCTTTCGATCAGTTCATCCCCTCCCCCCTCTCAAAAATATCCTCTGCCTCCCTTTGCACCCCTCATTTCCCCTACGGTGAATGATGCTTGCCAACCTATATGGGTGTTTTGTTCTGGAGGAGCTCTCGGAAGCCACCAACATTGTGCAGGCTTGTGGCAACACCGAGGCACATGGAGGCTCTAGCTCAGTGACAATTTGGCTTCATATTGGCACGCGCTATCTAAAAACGACTTTAGCAGCATAAGTTTCGTTTCTTCTCCTTAATTTTGGTTGATGGCTTGCAAAATGATCTTGTTTTGGCTCAATAAACACTAGTGAGATAACACCCTTCATGTTTTAACTAAGATTGCCAAGTTTGATACTAAGGAACTTCCAGTCATGTTGCAATTTGCCTCTATTCTTATCCCTCAGTCAATTATCCAGATATCGTGAGGCTTAGCCTCTTATATAACTCATATGGCTATGCATTTTTTATCAATTCTCTGGAAATTGTAAGCTATGGTTTCCCCTTTCACGGGTAGAGATCTTATGATATTTCTCTCTATTTTCCTTGCACTGATGCAGAGATGGACCTCATGGATGTATATGAAGTATACTTTTTTCAATTAATATAATTTGAAACACTTACTTACAAAAAAAAATCAATAATCCATTGGGTTGATTAATCCCTTGGGTTTATAATAATAATCCCTTACGTTTACAATATTAATCTTGAGGGTCTATATTATTAATCTATTGGGTTTATAATATTAATCTATTGGACTTATAATATTAACATATTTTGTTTGTTAATTCTTTAGGTTTATAATACTAATGCCTTGGGTTTATTAGTCCCTTGGGTTTAATATTATTCCTTTAAGTTTATAATATTAATACCTTGATTTTATAATATTAATAATCCCTTGGGTTTATGATATT
>APFE030363100.1:143512-208302 GCA_000404065.3 Pinus taeda | reverse complement strand
AATTATAAAAATTATTAGCTTAGATTTATTTTAACTTTAAAGAAAATTTTCAAAGTGTAAATTTCCTTTTTTACTGTAAAATTTGAAGAAATATTTCTTTGCAGTTTGAGAG
Organism: Pinus taeda; assembly: GCA_000404065.3. Taxonomy (NCBI): domain Eukaryota; kingdom Viridiplantae; phylum Streptophyta; class Pinopsida; order Pinales; family Pinaceae; genus Pinus; species Pinus taeda. The sequence goes on along the minus strand of APFE030363100.1, from coordinate 208,190 downwards.
ATTTGATCCATCTTTGTATTTAGTAAATCTAGAGTTTATATATATAGACTTAATGACCTTTTCCACCATATTTGTTCGAGTTAGATTTTTAAAAATTTGAGTTTAAGATATTTAATCTGCAGAATTTGATGCCCCAATGAATTTCTCACAGCATTAAATTCATTTATACATTTTAAACACATTTTAAACAAAAAATTCACATTCTTTCTTGAAATTATTTTATATTCTTTTTAGCTATAAATTAAACTACACTTAACCTTAAATTAACTTAATAACCTTAATCTAAATTACTATAACAATATTTATAAACACAAAAGTTTTTATTTTAATTTTGTTTTAAATAATTTTACCTCTTCAATTTATATCTATTTTTATCTTTTATATCTTAACTTTGTTTATTGTTATTTTTAATGGAAAATAATATAAAAGTTAGGCGGGAGAGTGTCAATAAAAACCATCTTTAAAAAAAATATCATTAAAATTATTTAAATTTAATTTATTTATTGTTAATTTTAATTGAAAATAGTGTACAAGTTTTAACAGCATAATTTTTATTCCGGTATAGTTTCACTGATTGAGATAATCTGTGAGAGTTCATCAAATTTCACCAATTGGGAGAAAAGTAACTATCACAAAGTTTAGAGACATCCCTTTTTAGTTAGTGTGAGAAAAGTAACTGCGTCACAAAGTTCATCCAAATTTATCGTAATTACTTTATTACTTTGTCTACATCATTACCAGATTCCTGCCATCACTGGCATTTTTTATTATGATTATCCTATAATTTTGTCTACATGACTAGCATGTTCCACCATTAGGAGTCACTGAGCTGATTTTGGATCTGTCACTGTACTGAATTGCTTTTGAATTTATCGTAATTACTTTATTACTTTGTCTACATCATTACCAGATTCCTGCCCTCACTGGCATTTTTTTATTATGATTCCCCTATAATTTTGTCTACATGACTAGCATGTTCCACCATTAGGAGTCACTGAGCTGATTTTGGATCTGTCACTGGACTGAATTGCTTTTGAATTTATCGTAATTACTTTATTACTTTGTCTACATAATTACCAGATTCCTGCCATCACTGGCATTTTTTATTATGATTACCCTATAATTTTGTCTACATGACTAGTATGTTCCACCATTAGGAGTCACTGAGCTGATTTTGGATCTGTCACTGTACTGAATTGCTTTTCTAAAAACGTAGTGGTCATCCAAAGAGTGCTGTACCTCTTTTTATCCCTTTGCTCTCCACAAAATCACTGATATGCTTTCTGTATATATGTATATCTATTCACCCACTTCTGGTTCGTCCTCGTACTCGCTGCTATATCCAAACAATTCCCGCAATGGCTTCTTGGTTTTTAGTACTATCGGTTTGCACTCTGGCTCTGTGTTGCAAATGCATACAGTGCGAAAATGGTTCTAACAAGACTGTTATTGCCGAGGTTCGAGTGCAGGGAGCTTCTGCTATTGGTGAGACAGACGAGGATTTTATATGTGCCACTCTAGACTGGTGGCCACCAGACAAATGCGATTACGGGACCTGTAGCTGGGGGCACGCCTCCATACTAAATTTAGTAACTTCCCTGTCCTTCTCCTGCTTGGTTTATCACTGAGCTTTGGATAGCTTCCTGTTTTGAATTACAGTGAATTCCCTCATTAGAATTGCCTGAGGTATGGAGCAGTGTTGTTGCATGCATAAATTACTGTCATTACTATGATGAAATAATTGTTCTTACAGTATATTAGGATTGCCTGAGGCATGATATGAATGTCTGGAGCAATTCTGTGTCATGTTTTTTGCATGTGTAAATGAGTGTCTTTACTATGATGAAGTACTTATTCCTACAGTATATTAAGATTGCCTTGCCTGAGGTATGGTCTAAATGTATGGAGCAGCTTTTGTGTCGCAGCAAGATCCAGAATTATGACTTATGTATTTGGCTTTTTACAAAACAGGATACAGAGATTTATTAAAAACGAATAGAGTAAAAGATTTTCAATAAAAATCTTTTTAAGCTAGAGTGTTTGGCTCTTCACAAAACCAGATACATGTTAATGATTTTGATTTATAAAGGGTGAAGTGAGTTTAAAAAACGTATTTCAAAAAAAATCATAGTTAAGATGAGTCAATGCTAATAATAATACATAGATGAATATTTCTAAACTATTTGAATGGGGCTCTGAGTTATTCAGAGATAGATCCACATAAATCTGAACCTAAATCTGAACCAGTTAATGTGCTTCATTTTCAGGATAAGTAGAAATGCAGAATTATAATTTATTTTTTACTACAGAATTATGATTTATTTAAAGTCATTAGAATAAAGTTCATCATGTTATGTATGAGAATTGAATCATCATGTCATGTATGAGAATTGAATCTCAGTTGAGAAGGTAACAATAATTTCTCCTAACCACTCAAAATCAATCCAATTAACGTAATTATAATTTATTTAAAAAATGTAGATGGTTAAAAGATTAAAGATAAATCTATACTTTGAATATTGAAAAATTTTTGGTCAATAATCACATCAGAGATATTTTGTAGATGGGTTTCTCAATATTCAAAATATGGATCACAGAAACCTAAATTCTTATAAGTCTATACTCTATTATTAATAACTTTTTTGCCAACAGCACTGATCTACCTTCGCCTCACAATTATTTATAATTTATATCAATTCTTTATCAGGATCTTGAAAACCCACTGCTGGCAACTGCTGTAGAAGGTAAGGATAACTGTATATTATTTATTTTAATTTATGAACTTAATCATCTGTTGCTTAATATCAATCTGTGTATGATCATGCTTAAATGCAGCTTTCCATCCGTTGAAGATAAGATTGGGTGGATCATTGCAAGACAGGGTGATATATGATGTAGGAAAGTTGAAACAACCTTGCCGTCCATTTGTCAAGAATAGCTCCATGATGTTTGGATTCTCAGATGGATGCCTTCCCATGTCGAGATGGGAAGCCTTGAATGCTTTTTTCTATAAAACAGGGTATGTTGTGAATTAACAGCTGAACCATCTTTACCGTTAGCAAAACAGGGTATGTTTTGGGTTTACATCTGAACTACCTTCACTGCATGGTTGTTCTTGCTTTTGCTTCATGTGTTAGTAACTCGCATAGATTTAACCATAAAAAACAGGGTATGTCTTTATTTCAAATCTGAGCTATCTTCACTGCATGGTTATTCCTGTTTTTGCTGAATATGTTAGGTACTAGTATCTGGATATAATCATAACTATAGGTGTGTCAACCATAAATGTATTAAGCAGTAAGTAAGGAGGAGAAAGAAAATATAACCTCAATGTTCTGTTAACCATTAGATATTAAAAAGCAAAATCGAAAACATTGTAATTTGCATCAGTTTTCGTTTGATTCTCTAGAGTACTTGATCTTTCGGTGCAATCATCTAATATTACAAATTGAACGTAGGGCTGTGGTAGCTTTTGGATTGAATGCACTGAATGGAAAGCGTTTGATGTCAGACGGTACCACAGGGGATTGGGATTCAAGCAATGCTCGTGATTTTATCCAATACACAGTTGACCATGGTTACAAAATAAAGGCATGGGAGTTAGGTAAGTTATTATTCTTAGCTGGTTTGGTGCTTTTTGAGAGGTTATAAGAGCAATTGATGGATCCATGGAGCATGTTCAGTCTTAAGAGCATCTAAGAATTTAAGGTTTCCTGAACAGGAAATGAACTGAGTGGAAGTGGTTTTCGAACTAGCATCAGTTTTGAGCAGTATGCAGCTGATGTAATTGAGCTGCAGAGGATTCTGAATGAGATTTACAGGGACTATGTAGAAACGCCTCTCCTTATTGCACCTGATGGATCCTTTGATGCTGACTGGTTCAAGGAGTTTCTTCAACTAACGGGACCAAATATTTTGAATGTTGTTACACACCATTTCTACAACCTTGGGGCAGGTACATAGAATTAAAAGGCTATAACTTTTCACTGAAATGATTTTATCTTTCAGATAGCTAGAATATTGACCCTTTTAATAGGTTTCCTTTCTGATCAGGTGTGGATAACGACCTCGTGGAAAAGATACTGAATTCCTCATATCTTAGTCAAGAAGCATCTACATTCAGGAGCCTCCAAGCTGTCCTGCATAATTATGGGAATTGGTCAAATGCCTGGGTAGGGGAATCAGGTGGAGCTTATAACAGTGGGCACAATCTCGTAACCAATGCTTTTGCAATGAGTTTTTGGTAAGCTCAGTTGTCATAAGTTTTTGGTAATGCTTTGCATTGTAATGGCTGGTGATTGTGGGTTGAGTTGCATTAGAGAAGCTTCTATTTTCACGTCAAGGATATGAACAAAATCATAAGCACAAATCAGAATTTCTAGGTGACATTTCGGTGAATGTACAGAGTCATCTTATATTGGCTAAAATTGGATATGACATTTTCTATGTTATTTTAGAACATTTTTGGTGATGGGAATTCAATGACGGTTTTAAATAACAGACCATCATATCTAAAAACCAAATGATTAAGTCACGAAGCTAAGCAGACTTACATATTTAACCTTTTATTTTCAAATGGTAATTCACAGTATACTAAGAACATTTGGCATTCATTTCAATGAGGGCAGGTATTTAGATCAGCTTGGCATGGCAGCAGCGTTCAATACTAAGTCTTTTTGCAGACAAAGCTTGATTGGTGGTAACTATGGCCTTTTAAACACGACGACCTTTGTGCCAAATCCTGATTATTATAGGTGAAACTTCTCAGATTTATATGCTAAATGAATTAGAATTCTTACCCTTTGCGGGAAGCTTAATCACTAGAATTAGTCCAACAAGCTGTAGCAAATCAATGTTATCTAAATATTATCGAAAAATGGAAAAACATATTGAAATGTGCAAAGTATTTTTTATCCTTTATGTGTTGCAGATTTAGATATATCTATATTACTTGTTTAAAATTGTTTACCAAGTTTCCATAGTCTGGTTTTTTTTTGTTTTCTTTGAACTGTAATGCAGTGCACTTCTTTGGCATCGACTCATGGGGACACACGTTCTTGCCACAAATTCGACAGGAACAGAATATCTACGTGGTTATGCACATTGCACCAAGAATGCTGTACGTATGAAGCATGAGTCAGTTTCAACCAAGCTTATTAAATCACGGCCATGCTATATAATATATTTAAGCATAGTTTAGATAAAATAGTCTTTCTTTTTTTTTTTCTTTCTTTCTTTCTGGGTAATAGTTTTAAGAATCCTGTTTAATTTGCGAAGTTTAATTCGCAAAGTTCAAGTGTCTGGTTTTTTAAGAGATTGAATCATTCTAAAATTCTAAAATTTTATGGTCAAATTCAAGAGATTTTTTCTTTTTAAGATTAGACTATGTATTTATGTTTGGAGTCTATGACTTCGGAATCTATGAATCTAACTTTTAAAAGTGCTGTTATTTTGGCAGAGGGGAGTGAATTTGCTCTTGATCAACTTCAGCAGGGACACTGGTATCTCTGTGCAGGTCTCTACAGGTTCAGGAACTTCCACAGCCGGAAATTCTAGACTGGAATATCACTTAACAGCCAAAAACTGTGATCTACATAGCCAGACTGTGCTCCTGAATGGGAACATTTTGGAGATAACAATTGATGGTAAGATACCCTCTTTACCAGCGGTGACAGTTCCTGCTAATGGACCAATTATTCTAGACCCTCTCTCTATTGCATTCGTACAGCTTCCTTATGTTCGATTCAGAGCGTGTAGCTGATAGGAATTGGCTGTAGATCAAAGCTACCATTCAATTGGTTATTTTAGCTGAAATTGGTTGGCTGGTATTGTTGTCAAAGAGATGTTTGATCGGCTCAATGGCACAAGAATATATTTTCAGCAAATAAAAGTGTGCTGCCTTGGATTTAGATTGGGATGATTCTTGCCCATTTTTCTAAGTTCCTTCCCAAAAATATTTTGTTTTTGGAAATTGATTTCTCATTCACATATCATTTGTTCATTTCTCATCATTCTCATGTTTCTGGTCATAGTAATTTGCAGTTGAATGTATTCACAGTATTGCAACTCTGTAAAAGCGTTATATAGTGGATCCATTAATACCATCATGCCAAGCTACTATAGGGTGGATCTTGATGCAGTTTTTATGGCTGCAAGTCTGCGTGGAAGGGAAGGCTGAAAGAATATTTCATTAAGTTTAGCAAACTATTTGGTATAATCTAGAATAACAAACAAATTAGAGTATTCATGTACTAAACTAATCCAGGGAGGCGATGTTTATTGATGTCGACTGTTCATTCAACGAGTCTGCAAGTGTGATAACGTTTAAGTTTTCCATTAGATGCCCTCAATGTACAATCTACCTATTGAGCATCATCCCGTCAGTCAATTTGCGATCTAGGTGATAGCAGCATCCCACCAGTCAATTTAAGCATCCTTTGCCCTCGGCACAATTTCCACTAGGGAAATGGTCATCTGGCCAATACCTTTATCCTACCAATCCTTGCCTGCCTAAAAGGGCAAACTCAATCAACCACACAGTAGTTAAATTTGGGGATTGCAGGTCAATCAAATTGTATTCGTTATTGAATGTGATGTTTATCACATTCAAGCACATGAAACACACTTTCAAATTTCGACCAAATAAGAATAGAAGTACGAGGAAGAAGAAGGGCATAAAGGATAAAAGAGAAATATAATATTTGAATTTGTTTTGGGTTGAAATCCTTCACACATGTGAGTTAAGATTAGGGAATCCATCTGCTACTAGAAGACCAAAGTGCAGATCTCAAGGAAGTCGAATTATAGCACATGAAAGATATATTTTTGCAAGCCAAAGTTACAAGAAGACAAGTTTAAGAAAAGAAAAGAAGAATGTCTCTCTAATCTACCTTAGTTTGACCACATGTGTGAATGTTGCAGGAGGTTGAAAGTTGTAGGTAGAAGAGGTCGAAAATACAGTCACGATTGCAGGTCCGAATTTTTGGTCAGAGCTGAGGTGAAATTTGTTAAAAGGAAAGCCTTACTTGGATTTAGAAAAGAACTTCAAGGAGATAAGATGAATTGGTCTTGGAGAGATTCTTGGTCAAGGCTCTAGGTCTTGGAATTTGTCAAATTGAAGATTCTATAAGAAGAATAATTCTGTGGGTTTTCCTCTCAATATTGGAGAGGTTTTGGCCGTGGATTATAACCTATACCTTGTGTCCTTTATCTCATTGTTTACTACATTTTGATAGTTATTTGGTGAAGATAACACTATAATAATCAAGCTAAAAGAAGAACCTAATCAAGAAAAGTAAAAAAGCATTCACAAGTAGTTATCATAAGCTCGAGAAATCACCTATATTGTTTCCCTTAGATTTCTCATCATGGTATCAGAGCTAAGGTGAAAAATCAAGGAAGGGAAACTTAATAAGGGACACTCAAGAATTGAAGTTCTAGAAGGGCATTAAGGGCATCAAAGAATTAAGAAGGTCCTCTCATCTCCAAGGCATTTTGAAGATAAGGAATAAATAATCATCTTGAAGGAAGTAGACCGATCAAACAAGAATTCCAAACATAAATAATTCTTGGAATCCTCACTTTATCATCGCTTCAAAAAAGGAGACCTCAAAGACCTTATATTTACTCAAGAAAGAAATGACTACGAATTGAAGCATCTTGAAGCATCCACATTAAGAAAAGCAATAAGGAAGGTATTGTCTTCATCAAAGGATTCAAGGCGATCTCCCTCTCTTTGGAGTCAAGAGTCACTATTGAAGAAAGACATCTTCTCCAAGAAGAAATCTTCTAAAAATCATATCATCATCAAATCTGAGAAGGAAACAAATTGAATATATTGTCACCAAGGAGTATCTTCACAATTAAGTATCATTATTTCCACATATGAATCTATAAAAAAATCTTTTTGCAAGGAGAGCAACAAGTGGGTTGGGTATTCAAACTTTCCTACATGGAAAAAGAGGACTAATTTAATCCTCATAGAAAATGAAGTGGTGGAACATGTTAAGGGCTCAATCACAAAACCTACGAAGGAAGAAGCTCAAGCTCATGCAAGATTCATGAAAGGGGAAGTAAGGGCTCAGAGGATTCTTATAAACTCTATAAAGGACCCCCTCATTCCCTATGTATCAAAATTAGAAACATCAAAAGAAAATATATGATAAGATTGTAGAATTATTCTTTGTAAGCACTGCAGGAGAAGTAATCTTGTCAAGGAAATAACTCTACAAGATGAAGACATCAAAATAAGAAGGAATAGCCTCATACTTTATGAGGGTATCTAAAACAAGGGACCAACTACAATATTTGTGAGAGATAATGTCTGGCAAATAAATGGCTACTATAGTGCTTAATGCACTACTAGAAGAATGGGGTAACTTCAGATCAAGAATTTATGGGTAAAAGGAATATACTCCATTTAGTGATCTATGGTCACTATGAAAAATTGAAGATACCAGATTGAAGGAAAAACATGATGTAGGATCAAATGAGAAAAATTAAACATATGCTTCCATGTTGAAGAGAAAAGGAAAGTTTGGGAAATTTGGTCCTCTAAAAAAGAAAGAAGAATAAGGAAAAGGTTCAATGCTATGGATGCCAAGAATATGGGCACTGTAAGAGAGATTGTCCTAAACTAAAGAAGAAAAACAACAAAAGAGGAAGGGAAGAAGCCCATATCACTAAAGAAGTAGAATAACATGGAAAGAATAAATCCAAGAGGGAGGAATCTGTAAAGGATCTCTACTATGGTTGAGATAATCTTCCTCACGTAGTTCTTTTCAAGTTTTTGTTTCAAGTTTTATTTTGTAAGATATAGTTATCGTGGTAGGAATCATTAGAAGCATGATAGGATGCATCATGTTAGGATATGGCATCATGGAAGCATACAACTAAAGCAAGAGCTCGAGACATCATGAAAAGAAGCTGAAGTAGAATTCTATGACAAGTCATCATCAAAAGGAATTAGCTCTTGGTAACCTCATTAAAAGCATAAGTAACACTTATGGGCAGAAGGAAGCCATCTAGTATATATCTCATCATACATCATTGGAAAGGAGCATTTCTTGAATGAGGATAATCAATATCCTCCATTGGAATCTTCATTAGAAGGTTCATCTCTTGGAAGAAGCAAGTATCTCACTGAGAATCCCACCTTGTGTGGGATTCATGGAATAATGGTATGATGATAAAGAAATGAAGAATATCAAGATGATTGAATTACTTTTAATTAGGAAGATGTCGAAGGAAGTCTAGATGAAAAAAACAAATAGATGAGTTATGTATGCATGTATTTAATAAAGTCGTCATTATATAGTTGCAAATAGAAAGGATGCATGCTCTACCTAATGAGCATGATCAAGGGAAAAGTACATATTTCATTAAAAGGATTCATAAAGGCATGGGTCACATATTAAATAGATGAAATCAATATAATATGTCCTCATATGGAATATGAGGTGATTGATTAAATGAAGGAACTATGATTGGGAATTCCTATGAAGTAATATGTGAATAAAGAGAAAGGAAGAGATTGTGAAATGCAACTATGGAGAAGGAAATCAACATCCTATGACTAAAAGAATTGACTGTGATATCTCCATGGGTAAGATATGAAGACCTTGGAAAAGTCTGAAAAGAAAGAAAACTCTTGATAAATGAATATCTTGGAGATATGTCAATATGAATGCAAGATGTTGATGGTGCAACAAGCAGATGTCATGATGAAGGGCCATCACAAAAGGTAATTTTTTATTTGATGTTAATTTTTTATTTTTGAACAATATATGGATGGGATAATATAGGGCTATCAAAGGAAGCGTTGTAGATGTCTTATACAACTGATACTCATATGGAAGGATGAAATATCTTGAAGGAAGCATGATGTGAAGAAGGTAACAAGGTATGAAAGAAGTCCAGATATGAGCTAATGGACCACTTTCCAATGAAAGAAAGGATGACATGAATGATTCATAAATGAAACCAATGGATGGTCTGTTCCCTACGAAGAAGTCCCAAATATGAAGGCTCTATAAAAAATAAGATGGAATTCATGACATCAAAAGAGGGATCCCTATAAGTAGCTAGAAGTCCCATGATCTCCACCAAGAAGAGTTGCTGAAAACAAGTCCTCAATTAAGAGGGATCTTGGTCAAGTCCTTGGTTAAGTGGGAGCTTGGGTACATTATTTTTATAGGAATGGGTATATACCCCTAGTTGAGAGGGAGAGATAGGCACATCATTCTTGTGTTCACGTGAGAGGAAACAATGGAGGATTGAGTAAGCATATGGAATTCAATACTCTTTGAGGATGTGGTAGGGCATCCAAGATGAGAGTAGTTGTAGAGGACCACTATTCTTTGAGGACTAGGAATCCAAGATAACAATAGTCTTGGTGGAACACACTCTAAGAAAACCTAGGTGGGGTATGTTCTGAGAAAGACAATGATGATGGTGTATATTAATCATTGGTCTTGCCAACATTGTGCTCTCATATTGTGGAGAGATAGAGTTGTTAGTCAAGGCCTTGCTTGTGAAAATTCTAGATGATATGATGCTAAACATATGGGTTAGCAATCCAACTCTTCTTATGACAATTATTCATATTAAGAATGTCCAAGTACCTTTTATGGATTATGAATACCTCCCTAGTTAAGAGGGAGTGTTGAAATATGTAACTAGTTTCAGTTTTCATAATGACATGTGTAATCATGATTTTATGTATTTGATGTAATGCGAAAAATTAAATTTATTATTATTGATCTTGAGGCATGGCTTTCATGCTCAAATAAAAAAGTATTTTTAGGTCATTCTCTAATTGTGAGCTCTTAGGGTTGGTCATTGAGTCATCAAGTCATTAAATGTAATTTTCATGTATGAGAGACCCATTTAGGCATGTTACATATTATAATAAAAAATTATTTGAGTCAAAGTATAGTCCAAGAAATCTCCAAGACCAATTCATAAAAGAAAAACACAATTCGACCTTCTCCAAGCTTCTAGTCGGCCTTAGAATAGTTACAAGTTGACCTTCAAAGATGGATGTGAAGCCTATTTATGGGAGGGACTCAGCCTGATTCAGGCACACACAACACACTCTCACAAGTTCGATCAAAAAAGAATAGAAGTACGAGGAAGAAGAAGGGTGATGAGGGTCATCAATAGGTGAACTATATGGGTCACAATGGCACTCTCTAGCTTATTAAAATTGAATTTTCTCACATTGATTTACATATTTTGTTATATTTTTCTTAGTGAGAAGGGTGAAGGTGAGTTACTATGTCATGTGGTCTAATATGTATTAAATGCAGGAATTGGAGTAGTTTTGGGTTGAATTAAGTGCAGGAACTCGAAACAGACAAGCACGATAGATTTTAGGAGATTAGTCTCCCTCCTTAAATCCTCAAATCATTAAAATATTCCTCCACCATATCTCATCAGCTCGGAGTTACTAGCAACCAAGCAAGCCAATTCCATTGGCATCCAAGCTAGTGATAGTTAAGAAAGGGTCATTCTTGAGTTAGGGAGCTAAGTATCGCTATTTTATAGGGATTTGTTGGGAGCTCCAATTTTGTATGAATAAGAGAGTCAAGGGACTCATTAGGATTCGATTTTTTGTTGTAGCCAAGAGGCCATTTTGAGCTAAAATAGTGTGATTGTTATTGTTATGTTGTAGTCGACATTTTGAAGATACTGAGAATTTATGTTTTGATCCAGCACTGAGTTGACTGAGAGGGCTGAAGGTCTTGGGATAGGGTTCAAACCTAGTAGCAGAAGTTCCTCTTTTTGTAGTTGTATTCTTAGCTTAGAGTGATAGTTAGTTGTTGACGTTTGTTTGTTTGTTTGTTTGTTTTTTTTTTTTTTGTTTTTCTCATTTAGCTTAACAAGTATTTGAATTGTTGCTTAAATTAGGGGTAGATCAATGGTGCAATTTAGTGAAGGAAATCACTCCAGAAAAGCTTGTGACCGTGGCCCCTACATCATCTCCCTCATGGGATCATGACTAGGCGACTCCACTCTCACAACCGCAAAAACAGAGTGTCTTTTGATCATTGCATAGATTAGGTTTCATTTTTGGCTAGATCCATATTTATGATTTCTTGGAAGCACCTGGAGTTGTTATTTTGTTTTCTTAAGTTTTCTATATTTTAAAAAGCAATCCATATCATAGGTCTAGTCCTTAACAATAGATAGATCAACTTCCTTATATTCAATTCATCTTTTCCATGTGGACATGTAGTGATGCATAAATGAAAAGAGAAATAGGTTTTGTTGCAGGGATTTTTGATCTGCATGAAGGGACTCATCCAACCAACTTCACCTAAATCCTCTCCACCTTCTACTGAGGCATACCAGCCCATAGTCTGAACCTCTATTTTGCAACCACCTTGAGTAGCCACCTTAGGCTAATCCAACCTCCTTGGACTATTGGGCTTAGCCTTTGGCAATGTGCACCTTCCCTACACCATCTACCACTAGCATACACCTTTCCAAAACCTCATCTCACTATTCTTGCCCTCCAAAACCCTTCAGCTAACTTCCTATAGCAATTCAGGACATCCTGTAGAATATTGGGACATCCTATAGCAACTACAGGATCCACTATACCAACTTGTTTGACCCTATTTTAACCAGAAATGATAGCAGAGCCTAGTATAAGGGTAGGTTAGGCTCTCATCTTAGATTCCATGCCCACCAGTGCCACCTAGACCATCCTTCCCATTTATTTTCCTCATACACGATTAAACAGAATAACATAGCATTTATATTTCTAGTTTTAGCAATTAAAAGACTCTTTTTCTACAAATGTAAAATGAGATAGTTAGTGCATGTATGTATGAATCCTAAAATGATAGAACAACTTTTCATTTCTCAACAATCATATTAGCTAGAGGATAAATTGCAAGGATAGTATTAGGGTCCTATAACTTATAGGATCAATGATCATTGAGTATTTGGTTTCAGTATTTTAGATTGTAAATAATATAGCTTTCTGCAAATAATTTCCAAAGGAAGATAGAAAAATGAAAAGAGAGTATAAATACAAAAAATAGAAGGAAAGAGAGAAAAAGAAAGGAAATGATAATGAACCCCACAAAAAAATGAATAAACATGAAAGTGATGCTAGCTTAAGTGCCACTACTAGACTTCTGGCTTTGTAAAAGAATAAATTTGTGAAATTGTGTGCAACTTGTTTAAAATGCCACAATACCTTATTATAGCTTGAGACATACAATTTAATCATGCTCAATCCATTTTCAATTTAATTTAATTAGGTTATAATGAATAACTTAACCAAATGGCTTAATCTTGGTTAAGAGTAGATAGATAAAAATAGGTGAATAATTTTAATCCAACTATTTAATCTGGATTAATTTAGTTGATTAGATTAGTCTAGTGTTTAAAATAAATAGTCTTGATCTCTTAGAATAAAAATTGAAGCGGTTTGCGTACTCAAATTCACCCACATTTGTTTTCAGATAACATTAGAATAGGAAAATGAATATTTTTATGTAATAAGTCTGAAGTATTCCCTTATCCAAATTTTTGGACCTTGGGTTATGTTTCATGTGCCCAAAACATTTGGCAGGGCCCTCTAGTGTTAATCTCCCCACATTTCATGACCACCCAATTTCCCATAACCTTGATTCGACGGCACACGATTATTTTTAGACCCCTCCGGAAGAGACAAGGTTTAAATATGGGGGGGTTCGACAAGTGGTTTACTGCCCCACAACATGTTACCACCAGGTGATTTCGGACCCCCCCTCCATAAACCAAATACCACCGCACCTCCCTAAAAGAAGTTTCACCAACCCACCTTCCCTCCATATGTCAACTCCACGTCTTGTCGCATCTACCACTCCTATCGCCCCACCTCTCCCTATCCCCGTCACTCCCACCAATGGTACCACTCCACTCATCCACTAAACCCCAACTACCACGTATGATACCATTGCAACCTCCATAAATCCCCTATCTGTTTGTCCACGCCATTACAGGAATTAATTACCTAAAAAGACTATTAATCCAATGGTTAAGGCCAAATCACAACCAATAAATATGAGAGTCATCACTGTGATTACACCTTTCTTTCCTTGCTCATTCAATAGTGCTCCCACCCTCTCTACTCTAATATTGCCACAACATTTCTATTGCCTATCATTCATAAATTGAAATAAGTATGCCACTCTGAGTTCCTGTCAATTATTGGACATACAACAATTTCCTCTGTTATAGTCTTCAATTCTCCATTCTACAACCACCATGGCACCTAAAATTTCCCCTGTAATCAATCTGATGCTCACTCCCCCTGTTGATTTAGACCACACCCCACTCGTAGATAGAGATTACAAAATTGCCAAAACACAGTGTGAATTTGACTTGTTTGAATTGCGCTGTTGGTTTTGGGATAATTTCCTTGACCAATCTGATGAGATACACCTTTGCCAATCTAGACTCCCTCTGTTTGATGTTCCTAAATCCTATCATTTTCCTGAATTATTTCTAAGATACCAAGCCTCTTACCTTGCAAGCATGAGGGCAATTATCTCCCCAAATGGTGAAATTCTCTTCACCATCACAGCTCACAACATTAATAAAATGTTGTAGGTTCCCCACTGTGATTCCATCTCCCCTTTCTCCATTGAAGCTCTCGGAGAAATTTACCAGAATTTAACTTCCCCTAGAGAGCTGCCATCTTGGAAATCTTCCTCCTTGAAGTCTCTCAACTCCCCAAGAAAAATCCCCCATATCCCTCTTCTATGTTCCCTCAAAGGACAAGACATATTATTTATGTTTTTTCTTCCATTCTTGGTTATTATTTAGATTAGTGGGTAGATGAGCCTATTCTAGGCTTTCTATCCACCCTTTCTTCAGAAGAAGGACCATCAGTCACTTTTGACTACGGTAACTTCTTATCAAATGTAATTCATGAACAATTCCTTCAGTTTTTAACTGAAGGAATGTTCAGATATTTGTCACTTCTTATGTATATGTTTATATTTTTTCAAATAGAAAAATTTCCATTCTTAGTGCAGAAATTTGATCAACAAGGAAAGCCACAGTCAGTTGTTTTCTGGACTTCCTTAGTTAGAAAACAATCATAGGAATACAACTTCTTAGAGTTCATAGACCAATTTGTATATCCAGCCACTTGTTTGTTGAGTGGCCAACAGGTTCCAAGGATTAGTGAAGACATCCAGAAGGTTCTGTAGCTTAGTGAACAGGTCAAAATAGGGGATTGGTACCTTTACCAATCATTCACAGAGATTAGAGTGTATGGTTCAGAGTTGCCACCATACAAACTGCCAAAATATCTGCCAATGAGGATATTTGCCTTGGAATAAATCAGGAAAAGAATTCATTTAGATAACATCCATTTCATGGCAGCCAAGAAGAAATCACAGTTTCGGATCAAGACACAAGTTGAACCCTTCATCTGCAACAATAGAGTAGCAAGAGAGGAAGTAGACTCCTTCTGAAATAAATGAACTTTCTTTTCAGTTTCACTCAGTCTTATGACCCCTTTGGGGTAATTTCCAAGTTGAGAGTGGAACAAAAAACTACACCATATGGGCACACTCAAAGGCTTGAAATAGAAAAGTATGAACCAACACACTTGGGTGGAAAATACATTACAAGAGGTTGAGGAGCAAGTACTTTCTAGGACAGCTTCAGAGACTCCCATACCCAAAGAGAAAACATGTAAGAGAGCAAGAGGATGATTCTCCAGTCACCGAAGTCTCAGCTAAAGAATTTAAAATATATACTAAGAAGCCTAAAGAAGGCTACAGTTCTAAAATAAAATTTCCCTCACCGAAGGACACACAAGGCACTATTGTGCTGTCAGGTTTGAATACTTTCAAGTTAGATAGTGGTACTACAGAATCTCCACCATCTTCCTTAGTTACAAAATATATTCTAGCTATTGTCCCTCAGACACTAGAAACATCTACAAGAGCAGACACAGTTGGACATTTTTGAGAGATACAAGGAAATTAAGCAGAGGAATGAGGCCATTCATGATAACATATTAGATCAGTTCAGAAAGAAATCCTCATCCATTCAACATGGACTCATCTCAGCATATGATACAGAGAAGGGAAGAATGCATATGGAATTCTTACAGGCCCAGGTTTCTTAACCAAAGTCAACAACAGAGTTCAAATAGACCACTTTTGAATTTGGCAGCAAATGTCCATCCTTTGGACCAAATAGATATGCACAGGTAGGTAGGAGAGATGGTGTATTCTACTTTCACACAGATTGCTATCACTGCCTAATAACTACAACTTACTCTAAATAATGTGCAATCTCAACTGAAATTGGAGAAAGTATCCTCACTTACAAAAGATACCAGAATTAAATACTTGGAGGAAATGGTGATCAAAGCCGGCCTTGATCCAGACAATTCAAAATCTACAGAGGAGATAATCAGAAAGAAGAATGCTGACAGTGCAGCATTAAAGAAACAACTGAACCTTCCAACAACAGAAGACCCCTAGGCCAAGGAACTTGGAGAGACATAACTACAAGAGGAAGAGATGCTAAAGCTTCTAGTGGAGCAAGGTGCCCAGATCAAAGCAATGGAAGTAGAAATGGACAATCTAATAAAGGAAAAGGAACACAATTCACAACTTATAGTTGTTCCTCTTGATGCAATTCCTATTGCATCTCTACTACAAACAGGTGTCCCTACAACAACCACTACAACTGGAACATCATATTCAGTAGTGCTTCCCACATCAGTGGTTGATGACTCAGTTAAGTTAGCTCAATCTATGAAAAATATGTCAATACATGAAGAAGAGCTAAAGAAACTGAAGCTGGAGATAAAGGTTTTATAAGAGAAGAGTACAAGGTTTGAAAATGCCTACTTGAAAAAAACACAGAAGTCCCAGACATTGTCCCAAAGATTGCAAAAAATGGAAAAAGATTTGTGCCATGGGAAATACAATGGCACAGGTGAAGGAAAATATCTGGAAAAAGATAAATGAAGACATGGGAGAAATTTTTCCTTCAATACAAATCAATTTTGAACAACATGAGCTTATTGAAAGGTCAAATGAAGCGATTGAGCAGGTCAGAAAGTAGCTAGGGGAAAAACCAAATGAAGCCATTGAGCTTATTAAATTTATAAATTCCAAGAATAGTCATGAATTGGAAGAGTTAGAAATTGAAGACAGGACTGAAACAATTTTGGAAGTCAGGAAAGTGTTGGCTAAAAGGAGTCTAATGAGACAACTCAAAGAAAAGGGTCAAAATATGAAAGCAAGTATACAAAGATTCTTTACCAAGCTAAAGCCTCTCTATAATAAAGGACTTCCAAACCTATTAGTAATTATCAACAATCTCAGCACGTGGCCAGACTGAAGTGAGCAGATTATGAACAAGACAAGGGATAGCACAAAATTTACAGCGAGAAGACTCAGCATGACAGGAAAGGAATTCCTGGAAGCACTATCATATGATCTTGAAATTCAGCATGCAATTCCGAACTTTTTCATCACTTGGCTGACATTTGCTAGGTGTACTAAAGTTGACGAAGTATATAGGAAGTTAAAGAAGATGAATATCCCAAGCGAACAACATTGGGATAAACTCTGTCAATTACTAGAGTAAAAGTTAATTTCAGTGGCACAACTTAGCGTTATAGCACATACATTATTTCAGCACTAGACAACCAGTTGTTCCCTCATTTCAGTGCCACCACTTTAGATGGTTCGATTTTCGTAATGTCATTGTAATAAGTTAGCTTAATTCAGTCCTATTATTTTGTAGATACATCCTTGTCATCCTAACAGGATATTTTTTGTAAATTAATTATAAATACCTCAATTATTGAAGTAGTGCAAGTTGGTTTTTGTATGAAGAACACTATTGTATATTTTCTGAAGCATCAACAAATTTTCCAAGTAATACAGAAGCTCTTTCATAGGATTCATGTGTCAAGTTGGTGGTGAAGTAAAACTATCCGTTTTATGTGTTTATACCTCTTTGTTTATAACACATATTTGTTTTCAAATCTAAATTATTCAAAAGATAAATAAAGGGAAGAATTTGTTTAAATCTACACTCTGCACCTAGGTACGAATAATTTCTATGTTTTCCTCTCATCTTTGAATATATAATTCAGGTAACAATGTTCTACATTTTAAAGTGGACCTTAATTTGTTCTTCTTTTCCATTTCACATAATTTAAAGAATCCATTTGATTTGGTTACCCTGCCCTGTAGATCTATCTATATATACTATAGTTTCTTTATTTTATGTAACAGAATCCATAGCCCAATGGAAATCTAAGTTATCAACCAACCATTCAAATACAAATCAAACCCCAAACTTCATAGCTAGCCTAATATTCAATCAAACAAAGTTAAATCTTATAGAGAGAGCCCTCTTTGAAGTTGGCAAGGCTATATCCCAACTTCCAAAGTTGGTTTATGGTTACCTTGGTGATTTTCTTCTACAACCTCAGAAACTTACTGAGTGCTAATAGTCAACATAGTTATTTTCTGCAAGTGATTTGTGTTATTTTATACCTAGATGATTTATGGAATTCATAGCATTTTCCATTTAGTAGCTTTCATTTTCTAAAGAGAAAAGCATTTAATTTCCTACATTAGAATTAGCTTTACATTTAGTTTCAATAGTGAGACTCCTTCTAGTCAATAAAGGACTGGTTTGGTAACCTAATGGTCTAGTGCCCCAGTTGAGAAGTGACATTAGTAGAAAGATGCATATGTTGTGTATATAGCACTGTCACCTCCAAGTTTGTATGAAACCCCAAGTTGATAAAGTAAATTTGGTAGCCCTAGGAGTTGCAGCATCCTTACTGCAATATCGAGGGTCATCACTTTTTGGCGTCATTGTCAGGGAGGTGTCCAGGTAGATGTAATTTCTGCTTTTCTTTCTAATTTGCATTCAATAAATTGTTGCAATTTCTTCTTTCTTTCTGTTTTACAACTGATCTGAAAAAGATCTTAAAAAAGGAAGAAAATTTATTCATGCCTTATAGGAGTAGAGACAATTTAGGGAATTTTTTTCCAAATACCCCCACACCATCAGGCATTCAACATTCACTCTTCTTCGGTGGTTGTTAGCTTCCCTCTCTGACTGTAGGGGAGTTAGAGGACCTCTTAGATGAGAAATCGAAGATATTTGAAGAACCTATTGGGGAAGAAGAAGAAGAAACCAATCCACGCACTTACACCATGGATGAAAACAAAAATAGGACTGAAAATAGAAATCAGGGTACTTTTCCCATTAGAAAGACTAATGGAGATGGTAGGATGATAAACATAAGCCTCTCTTCCCTTCCTTACTTCCATCGTTTAACCTCAGAGGGCCCTGATACCTTTTTGTTTGAGTTTGATGTCATATTAAGAACTTATGATTATACCTCTAATGACCAAAAGTTGAAGTTGTTCCTATCCACCCTTAAGGATGCAACCTTGTGCTGGTTCATGGGTTTACCTGGGGACATCATCACTACCTAGGCTCAAATGCAACAATCCTTCAATGAAAAGTATAGAGACTACTATAGGTCCAAGGACACCAAAGAGGAAATATTCAAAATGATCTTGGAACATGACGAACCCTTGGAGGATTATGAGGAAATGTTCCAACTTAGCTACAAAAGGACCAGATGCACCCTTGATCCTAAATCACTCAAGTTTGTCCTTATTAGAGGGATCAAGGAATACATCCTAGAAACCCTAAACGTGTTGTCTAGAGGGGACATCTATCAGCTATCTTATGATGATATCAAGACAATTTCCAAAAATCATTCTAGGGTTTCCAGAAAGAAGGGTAGGGACAGTCAAGCTTTCGCCAGTTCCTCTTCCTCCAACACATCTACCAAGAGTGAAATTGGAAACATGTTGAGAGAATTTAAAAGTGAAATTTTGCATACCCTTTCTCTTTAAATGGACACCATGCATATCAAGAGGAAGTAGGAGGAGGTAGAGAGAGCCTTAGATATATTTTTTCCTAGATGCACTAGAAGGCACCCTAGAAATCAATGTCCATTGAATGTTATAGAGGTATGCTTGGTTTGTGAGGAAAACAAATCCATAGATAAGTACCCTTCTATGCCTAGATTGAAAGTTGTATATCAAGGAACTAAATGTGTGGTTGAACAACTCTGTTATGTGAACCAAAGGAGGCCTCAAGGACCTCAACCATACCAACAGGGCATTCAAGGGGCATCCTATTCATATTACAATCTGAATCATAATGCATCCCTTACCCCTTGTTGTTCTCTTTCTCATCCTACACCTTTTCCCTAGTCTTATGCACCTTAATACCATTCCCAACTTGCCAATCAATTGTTTCAGCCATATGCTCCCCCACATCCTCAGTGGAATACCTCATCATAGGGGTGGAGGCCCCCATTCAACCAATATCCAACCTTACTGCCTCCGCCTCCATATCAACCACAACTCCTTCATCCTTCTCCACCTAAGAAACATCAGATGCCTACTCAACCGAATTTGAACCCAAACAATAAACAAACACAATAGGTGTATAATGGAGAGACATCCTACCCTACCTATGTTATGGAAATTCAAAAAATAAACCTCAAGTCTAAAAGAGTGCTTCCAAATTACCAACCTCCATCTCCACCTGAGGAGATTGAAGAGGAAAATGAAGAGAGTGTTCCTAAATCCAATCAAACTCCTTTTCCTGAAATATTGATCCATCCTAGTTAGCACACCCCAGAAGAGACTGAACTTCTGGGAGAATTGAAAAACTTGTGTGTTAAAATCCCACTCCTTCAAGCCATCAAGGATGTCCCCATCTACAACAAGCTAATAAAGGATAAATTCTTCAAACATACTTGGAGGAGAAGGAAAGACACCCCTACCATTAATGTTATTGGACAATTGTCTAAATTAATGTTGGGGAAAGTGATTTTCCCAAAGTATCTAGACCTTGGAAGTCCTGTGGTAGATGTGCACATTGATGGCATCATTGTCCCCCACACCTTGATTGATCTTGGGGTTGCCATCAATGTGATGACTAAGGAGACCATGCTCAAAGTGAATCTCCAAGGGTCCTTAAGAAATACCACAATAGTATTGCAACATGCAGACATATCCATAGTAGCTCTTGAGGGAGTTGTTGAGGATGTGATGGTCTCTATTGATTCCTGGGAGTACCCAGCTGAATCCTTAGTTCTATAGCCCAAGACCAAATTTAATGGTTATCCTCTAATCCTTGGAAGGCCATGCCTAGCCATTGCTAATGCTTACATAAGTTGCAGAGCTCGAAACACGACCATTAAGAATGGGCACTTTTATAAATAGTTGGTCTTGTTCCCTCCTGCTCCACCATCCCTAGAAAATGAATTACCCTTATGGTTGGAAGAGGAGGAGGAGGATGAAGTATACCGTACCATATCCTACCCAATCTATACCCTAGATTATATTATAGGAGGGTGGAACTTGATGAAGATGACCTCATTGATCAAATCCTCTAGAACTAGCCCCCCAACACCATGCCTCTTAATGAGCTAGTGAAGAAATCTGAAGATAAACCTTGGATTGATTTGTGCCTAGTTGACTCAAGTCCTACTGATGTCAAAATGGTATAATTTGGTCCATATAAAACATTGAAAATCAACCCCTTTCTCTCTTCACATTAGGAAAAGAAGTTATGTGACATGCTAAGAGAGCACCTGGATGCCTTTACTTGGAGCTATAATGAAATGAAGGGAGTACACCCTTTGGTGTGTAATCACCACATCTACATCAAGGAAGGTTGAAAACCAGTGTGATAACCTTAGAGGAGAATGAACCCAACCCTCAAAGACATAGTGAAAGAAGAACTGTAGAAGTTGTTGGATGCAGGGTTCATTTACCCCATCTCAGATAGTGAGTGGGTATCTCCTCTAGTTCTAGTCCCAAAGAAGAATGGAAATTGGAGGATTTGTGTGGATTACATAGAGTTAAACGAAGGAACTAAAAGATACCATTTCCCTATATCTTTCATTGATCAAGTCTTGTATGGTCTTGCAGGAAAGAAGTTCTAGGGGTCATTTTCTACATTTGGTGAGTTGGCTACAATGTTTCTCAATCACTTCCAATTTCCTATCTGTTATGATGTCAGAATTGAACTTCTATCCAATTTGAGCAGGACAAGGCCACCCATATTTTTGACCACATTCAAGAGTGGCATAAAAGGAAGAGATTGATAAAGGCTTATATCCGTGATGAATGTCTTCTTCTCATGGTTTTTGAAATCATTACAACCTAAGATATTTAAGGATGTATCCGTTTTAGAAGTGTTCAAAAATAACAGGCTATATTTAGAGCCCAACAATTAGAGCTTATTTATTCCTAGTCCAAAGTCCTCTATAAGATCTTGCATGATGCTTATAGATCTAAAATCGATATCCCCAAACAAAAACTAGGACCCCATGCCGACAAAGTTGTTTCTGTTGATTCTATGATTCTATAGGACGTGGTCAATGAGAATTAATTATTGGGATAAGACAGACTGACAAGACAGAAGTAGCATAGAGACTATTCTTAATCAAAAGAGTCAAATGTAATCTGTGTCTATGTAGAAATTGTCAAAGAGCCTTCTTCGTGTTAGGAATTAATACATTCCGAGAATGTGGCACAATAGCATATACCATTGTGGTAGAGGAAACTACATATTCTTCCACTACATTAGAATATCTAGCCCCTTATACAGGAGAAACTTTGGCTAAATACTTCATGTATAAAAAAAAACACACATCAATCATTTATGATGCTCTCTCCAAATAGGCACAAAGCTTATCGACAAATGTCTCTTCTATTAAGAAGACCACCCGGCCGAAAAGATTATCCAGGGAGATGTTTTCTATTTACATTTCGATCTCTTGGAAAGAGCAACTAAATTAAGTTCCCAGTTTGGTGAGGGGAGTGTCACTGCTCTACCAATAGTTAAGACTCAAAATAGGAGATGTTTCACCTTATATTCCCACTAATGCAATTTCCATTACCGAGGGACAAATATTTTCATCGGCCGATCTATTCAATGTAGGGATCGGACCTGCTATGGATAGTTTCTTAAATCAATTGCAACAATTGTCATTACAATCTACTTCTATGACACAGACTATGCCATCAATGTCTCCCCCTTCTCAAATTTTAGCAGTTAATGTTGTTCATTCCTCAGATCCAAAAGGTAATCAACAATCTGATGGGAAGGAGAAATGATGTGGGAATAATAAAGATAATGGAGGGAAGGGGAATGAAAATAAATCTAGTAAACACACCAGTGAAGGCAAGAAGGAGTCTAGAAAGAAGGTTAAATTCACATGCAAGTTATATATTGGGGGTCATCTTAATCATATTTTCCCCAAGATTCAAGATGATCATCAATTGTTAGCCCAACAAGGTTATTTTAGTTTCTAGGATATCCTTACTAACCCTTTTCTCTTAGGGAAGCAATTACTTGCTAGTATGAATTCTAATACTAGAGTCCCTACAGGGGGAAACTAGGAAGGGGAGTCTGAATTGAATGTTTATATGGTTAGGAATCATGTTGATATTTCAACTAGAGCTCATGATTATGAAGAGACATAACCTTCTAAGGCTAAAACTGCTTCTGATACTCAAGATCCTCATCATATAGAGAAGCTCGCAGTTGAATCGATAAGTCGTATGCCAAAAGGATCATTAAAATGGTCGAATAATAATACAAACACTAGGGATGCTCAAAACTACTCCATTGTTGAAGATTTAACTTAGAGCCTTTGTGCTATGTCAACATTAGAGTTACTTTAGTGTTGTTTATGCAAAGGAGTGCATTTCTCAGTGTGATCAAAGAAGTTGACCTGAAAAACTCTCTGGTGATTACATTTGATATGTCAAATGTTAAAAAGAGACTCCCTCATCAAATGAATTTTCAAATTAAATCTATGTATTGCAAGAAGACCATCTTTCAAACCATAGTTGATGAAGGGGCTTCCACATGTGTCTTGTCTATGTCATGTTGGAAAGCTATCAGGTCCCCTAAAGTTGTTCGCTCTCCTACTCTTTTAACCACATCTAATGGTCATTCTCATAGGTCTCATGGGATTATGCTTACATTCCCTATTTGTGTAGGGGGAAAGGTCATTAATGTGGAAGTAGAGATAGTCGATGCTAATTTTGATTATAATATTTTGTTTGGTAAGAACTGGGTTTATGCGATGGATTCCATAGTCTCACCTTTGTTTCGCATCCTATATTTTCCTCATGAAGGGAGAATTGCTACAATATATCAATTAGCCTATTCTTCCAATGATGCAAACACATCTGCTGAATCCATTGTTCCCTTGGTGAAGAATACCAAGTAGCCTATTGATAGTTTAAGAGTTGGAATGCATTCCTTATTGATGGGTACTTTTGATCTTCCACCTCTTGTTGCTTATATCAGTGCCATTTCATCCTCCAGGGTGGTCCCTTGAAGGTGTTCTTTTAGAGCTCATTTTTTTTGGATTATTGGCCCTTTCCCCATCCTACAATGACATCAAAAGAAGGGAAAGTGGTTGTAAGGGCTTATCATATATCTGTAGCAGAAATTACGTATCAATCCATTGTTAATTTTGCAGATTATGATCCCATCCCTATTTCAACAGAGGATGTGGAGTCGGTTTGGACAATTGATTTCACTTTAGATATGGATTTCCTTGATATAATTTTACCATCTAAGAAGGCAATTCTAGAAGCCATAACTTGTGTAAAGAGACTGTGGGATGATTTTCATCCCCTGTCCTATTTTCTCCTGACTTGCATAAAGTCAAATAAATTTTGTCTAGTCCTATTTCTTATCGAAGTGTTCAAAACATTTTAAACCCTTTAGCTCCAGCACATATCTTTGCTGAAGGTAATATGGCTAACATTTTGGAAGCTATTTTGGTGAACATTTCTAAGAATCCCAACATTATTGAAAATATCTCCACTGAAGCTCATTGTTCCCCTTAAGAGATTAAAATTTACACCATTCTATTTGAATATTTTAGAGATGTATTCACTTGGCCTTATCAGGAAATGCTTAGGATTGATCCTAGTATAGTTCCACATGGGATCATGACTTATGAAAATGCAAAGCCTGTGCGTCAATTTCTTCGGTCGACCAACCCTGAGAAAGCCATGGTTGTCAAGGCATAAGTAGAGAAATTACTTAAAGAAAATTTCATTTACCCCATTCCTCTTACTAAATGGGTTTCGAATCCAATTCATGTGGACAAAAAAGACAGAGAAATCTGTGTATGTATCGATTTCAAGGATTTAAATAAAGCTTGTCTAAAAGATAATTCCCCACTCCATTTATAGATTAGATTATTGATGAGTGTGCTGGAGGTGAAATTGTTTCCTTCATGGATGGATTTTATAGGTATAATCAAATAACAATTTGTCCTGAAGATCAACGTAAGATGACATTTATTCTAACTTGGATTACATTTTCATATAGGAAAATTACTTTTGGCCTTAAAAATATTAGAGCTACCTTTCAATGGACTATGTCATATTATTTCCATGACATAAAACATATAATCAAAGCTCATTTGGATGATTTAGCTGTTCTCTCTCCTAAGAAAATGGAACATCTAATGCATCTTCATCTAAATTTTGAGAGATGTCATTATTATAAAATCTGGTTGAACCCTAATAAGTCCATTTTAGTTGTTACATCTAGAAATTTTGTTGGGATTCAAAATTTGTAATGAAGGGATTTGGGTTAATCCTTTTAAGGTTGAGGCAATACTTTAGTTTCCTCCCCCATCTAGTATTCATCAACTTCAAAGTATCCAAGGTAAATTCAATTTTATAAGGAGTTTTATCATGAACTATGCTGAGATTACAAAAGGTTTTATATGTTTACTTAAGAAAGGAGTTCCATTTGTTTGGGATGAATTCACTCAACACTTGTTCAATGCTTTGAAAAATGCATTGACCTTTAATCCCCTTTTGAGTCCACCTGATTATAGCAGAGATTTCCTTTTGTACCTTGCATCGAGAGAATCAACCATCGATATGGCTCTAGTTGAAGAAGATGATTCCCTTAGAGAACATGTGATTTATTATGTAAGTCATGGCTTATCTGGTCCTGAACTTTGGTATTATCACATTGAGAAATTGACTTTAGTAGTAGTTCATGCTATTCAGTGAATCCATCATTACATTTTGGTGAGAAAAACCTTTGTAGTAGTTGATGTAAATCCATTTAAATGTTTCCTAAGTTGGCAAGTGAGTGGGGGGATTATAAAAAAATGTACTATTATTTTACAAGAGTTTGATCTAGAGTTCATGTCAACCAAATCAAAGAAGTCTTTGGTTTTTGCAAAATTAATTTTGGAATTTCCTTATGAAGGAGATGATACTTATGAAGAATCATTTCTAGCTGGCATTTTTTTTTATTATATCCTCATAAGATCCTTGGAATAGAGACATCATTGTATATCTCTAGACTTCAAATTTTCCTTAGTATTTCTCTAAGGATAAACGCTAAAAATTACATCACCTTGCTAAGATTTATTTGATCATTGGTGATAGTTTATATCGTTGCAGGTTTGATTCAATTATTAGACGTTGTTTGACCTTAGAATAAGATGAGTCATTTTTAAATGACTTCCACATTGGGGCTTGTGTAGGTCATTTTATTGGGCTTGCAACAACTCAAAAAATATGTACAAGGTATTTTTGGCCTTCGATTTTCAAATATTGTATTAAAATGGTCAAAAAATTCTATCCTTGTAAAATCTATACTTGAAAAATGCGCACTCATCCAAATTTACTTTTTATTGTCATTAGTATCGATCCATTTATTAAGTGGGGAATTTATTTTACAACTTGTAACCTGGCTTCGGCCAAGGGACACAAGTATTGCTGGGAACATGTTAATACTGAGAGGGGGGTGAATCAGTATTAAGGGTAAAATTCAATTAGTTATGCCAATTTTCTTTTCTTATTCAACCTTGGAAAGAAACCATATAATCAGCAACAACATATAATCTGGCAGCAATATGAAATCAACATACAAGCACACACACTATGAGCATCATACATATGAGACACAAGGTTTTACATGGAAACGCTTTAGGGAAAAAAACCACTAAATCTTGTTGTTGTTATTGATGTAAAATAAGAGCATCTACTCTATTACATCAAACTATTTTGAGAGCCACCACCCACAGGAAGAACCAACTCCCTTTGCTTGTTTGCTAGCACCCACTAGTAGAAAGCACCAATTCCCTCCTTTTGTAGACATTTGTCTAGTTTACCAGAAGCACAAACTTCATAGATTTTTTGCAAGCACCAACTTGTAGGAGGCACCAACCCCCAAGCCTTCTTAAGTACCCACTAGAGATGGAAGCACGAAGTTCCTATATGCAGGCTCCAACACACACCCAAGAAGGAACTCATTGTTCTCTGTAATTGGTAGCCACTCTACCTGATATCAGCTTCATTTTCTTCACAACTCAACTCACTCTGCTCACTCTGGAATAGCTCACTGATCCACTCAACGAAAGTCACTACAACACACTTACCACACAATCCTTCTTGCACTCTACTCTTCAACTACATACATTTATCACTCGACCTCTTTTATTCATCAGGCCTTCTCATCCTTACATATTGTATTAATGACTTACTCAGCCTTCTTCAAACAACATAGGCACCTTCGACCTTTATCACAACAGTGTAACTTCTCTTCGGGTCTCTTACCTTTGCATAGGCACTCTCGACCTTTCTCTACAAAACAAGCTCACATAGCCTCACACAACAGTGCACCCACATTCACAGAGATTTTTTCACTTCGCTCTATAGAGACCATGCTGATTTCCCCCACATTTGCTCATTTGAGCTCCTAGGTTTTATTCCTCTGCTGCCCACTAATCGATGCTGCCAATCATGTCCTGTATTCACACAATGCAAGCATACCTTGGGATGGATTTTTCATTCTGCTCTTGCATCTTACTTTGTCTCTACCATAACATTAGACATGTGAATGGCCACTTGACTATTTTCTCCATACTAAGAATTAATTCTTACTCCACTTGTACACTCCAACCAGGCACAATTCTCTCTACAAACAAATCTCCTATCAATGAATCTCTCCATGCTTGTTCATGGTTTCATATAGCTTGGTTGTACTTCGAGATGGCTTTTCTGTGGACTATTATCCTTGTAACCTTGTCTCAGCACTTTTTGCAGATCCATGTGACTACATAAATGAACTCTGGCGATTTGCATTTGTTCTTCGGATGCTGACCCATTCATCTCTTTAACTCACTAAGGCATGCATCGGAGCACAGAGATGGCTTGTCTCGGCTAAAGGAAAACTAAACACTCTTCTCTAGAAATCATGGTCCTTGTTGTCTTGACCTAGCGATCTTTGACCATCACCGTTAATCTAATTGAGACCAACTCCTCTGCATGATCTTAATCTGTGTTGTTGACTCATCCATCTTTTATATACCTTTGTATTGTCATATCAAAGCCACAGCATATCGTAGCTCATACAAGAAGGATGTTATGATATCACTTGGTTCTAATAGCCATAGCCCCTTAACACTTACCTCCTTTGTCATTTTCACATCATAGGACTAAGACATGTGACTACCAGAATAGCCCTTGGGTGTTGTAATATTGACTCCACCATATCTCGCAACTTTTATTCAATTGATGTTATGAGGTAGCGATGTTCTAAGTCCTTTTGCTTGGAACTTTCCTATTTTTCCTCCATGTGACTGACAGGTGTGACCTATAGCTTAGCCTTTATGTGCTAAGGCATTTTGTTCCCATCGGGGGCTAATCTTCCCTTACTACTTCTATGTTCTCTTGGTTCTTTGGTTTTACATGACTAAGAGAAAACACAATATTAGAAACCCCCTCCATTGGAACTTTCCCACAACTATCTATTCTAGAGTTCTAAGGTCTTCATCCTCCAATATGCCAAACTCTGATATGAAATCATCACTCCACATGGCGCCTTTATAGCTATGACATGTGTCACCTGGATCTAGCTCATTAGGTCACCTAAAATTCCTAATCTATCTACCATGTGTCCTATCATATGGCCATGTCATGACTGCGTCAGATGCCACTGCAGCTTCTAGGAGCCAATATCATGTCGCCATGTGTCCTACCATAGGAGAGAGAAGAGAACCCTGACACATCTTGTTTTTGCAACAATATCCTTCATTAATTTTCTTCAACATTGCTTGGAACTTTTTAGTACTATCTCCACTATCAGATATCGTAACTTCTAAAGGTTCCTCTCTTAAGAAGTTTTGATATTCTGATACTCGATATATCCTGCTCTGAGGTCATAATTTTCTTCGATCTTCGATATTCTAATATGACTTGCTCCAAGGTCCCAATATTATCCAATATCAACCTTCCAATGATCCTATGGCCCTATTCTCCAGGGTTCTGATATTCTCCAACCTCTTATACAACTTCCTCTGATGTTTCGACCAATCCATTGTTAATTTTGCAGATTATGATTCCATCCCTATTTCAACAAAGCATGTGGAGTTAGTTTGGACAATTGATTTCACTTTAGATATGGATTTCCTTGAGATAATTTTACCATCTAAGGAGGCAATTCTACAAGCCATGACTTGTGTAAAGAGATCATCAGATGATTTTCATCACAGTCCTATTTTCTCCCTGACTTGCATAAATTCGAATCAATTTTGTCTAGTCCTCTTTCTTATGGAAGTGTTCAAAACATTTTAAACCCTTTGGCTCCAGCACATATCTTTGTCGAAGGTAATATGGCTAACATTTTGGAAGCTATTTTGGTGAACATTTCTAAGAATCCCAACATTATTGAAAATATCTCCACTAGAGCTCATTGTTCCCCTTAAGAGATTAAAATTTACACTGATCTATTGAAGAGTTTAGATATGTATTCACTTGGCCTTATGAGGAAATGCCTAGTATTGATCCTAGTATAGTTCAACATGTGATCATGACTGACGAAAATGAAAAGCCTATGCATCAAAAGCTTTAGTTGACCAACCTTGGGAAAGCTATGGCTATCAAGGTAGGAGTAGAGAAATTTCTTAAAGAAAATTTCATTTACCTTGTTCCTCTTACTAAATGGGTTTCGAATCCAGTTCATGTGGACATAAAAAGGGAGAAATCTATGTATACATTGATTTCAGGGATTTAAATAAAGCCTATCCAAAAGACAATTTCCCCACTGCAATTATAGATTAGATTATTAATGAGTGTGCTGGAGGTGAAATTTTTTCCTTCATGGATGGATTTTCTAGGTATAATCAAATAAAAATTTGTCCTAAAGATCAACATAAGATGGCATTTATTTTACCCTGGGTTACATTTGCATATAGGAAAATTACTTTTGGCCTTAAAAATGTTAGAGCAACCTTTCAATGGGCTATGTCATATTCTTTCCATGACATCAAACTTATAATCAAAGCTTATTTGGACGATTTAGCTGCTCGCTCTCATAAGAGAATGGAACATCTAATGCATATTCATCTAAATTTTGAGAGATGTCATTATTATAAAATCTGGTTGAACCCTAATAAGTGCATTTTAGTTGTTACATCTAGAAATTTTGTTGGGATTCAAAATTTGTAATGAAGGGATTTGGGTTGATCCTTTCAAGGTTGAGGCAGTATTTCAGTTTCCTCCCCCATCTAGTATTCGTCAACTTCAAAGTATCCAAGGAAAATCCAAATTTTTAAGGAGGTTTATTGTGAACTACGCTGAGATTACAAAAGGTTTTATACGTTTACTTAAGAAAGGAGTTCCATTGTTTGGGATGAATTCACTCAACACTTGTTCGATGCTTTGAAAAATGCATTGACCTTTGCTCCCCTTTTGAGTCCACCTGATTATAGCATAGATTTCCTTTTGTACCTCGCATCAGGAGAATCAACCATTGGTATGGTTCTGGTTGAAGAAGAAGATTCCCTTAGAGAACATGTGTTTTCTTATGTATGTCATTGCTTAGTTGGTCGTGAACTTTGGTATTCTCACATTGAGAAATTGGCTTTAGTAGTAGTTCATGTCTTTCAACGAATTTGTCATTACATTTTGGTGAGAAAAACCTTTGTAGTCATTGATGTAAAGCCATTTAAATTTTTCCTAAGTAGGCATGTGATTGGGGGAAATATAAAAAATGTATTTTTATTTTACAAGAGTTTGATCTAGAGTTCATGTCATCCAAATCAAAGAAGTCTTTAGCTTTCGTAGAATTAATTTTGGAATTTCCTTGTACATGAGATGATACTTATGAAGAATCATTTCTAGATGGCTTTTTTTTTATTGTATCCTCATAATATCCTTGGTATAGAGACATCATTGTATATCTCCAAACTTCAAATTTTCCTCAGTATTTCTCTAAGGACGAATGCCGAAAATTGTGTCACCTTGCTATGAGTTATTTAATCATTGGTGATAGCTTATATCATTGCAAGTTTGATTCAATTATTAGACGTTGTTTGACCTTAGAATAAGATGAGTTAGTTTTAAATAACTGCCATAGTGGGGCTTGTTTAGGTCATTTTCCTAGGCTTGCAACAACTCAGAAAATCTGTACAAGGTATGTTTGGCCTTCGATTTTCAAATATTGTATTAAAATGGTCAAAAAATGCCATCCTTGTAAAATCTATACTCGAAAAATGCGTGCTCATGCAAATTTACTTTTTCTTGTCATCACTGTCGATCGATTACTAAGTCGGGAATTTATTTTACAACTTGTGTTCTGGCTTCGACTCAGGGACACAAGTATTGTTGTGAACATGTTAATACTGAGAGGGGGGTGAAACAATGTTAAGGGTAAATTTCAATTATTTATGCAAATTTTCTTTCCTTATTCAAACTTGGCAACCAAACATATAATCAGCGACAACATATAATCTGGCAGCAATATGAAATCAACATACAAGCACACACACCATGAGCATCATGCATATGAGACACAAGGTTTTATGTGGAAACCCTTTAGGGAAAAAACCACTAAAGCTTGTTGTTGTTATTGATGTAAAATAAGAGCACCTACTCTACTACATCAATCTGTTTTGTGAGCCACCACCCACAAGAAGCACCAACTCCCTTTGATTGTTTGCTAGCACCCACTAGTAGGAAGCACCAACTCCCTCCTTTTGTAGACACCTGTCTAGCTTACCAGAAGCACCATGTGAAGCACTAACTTCACTAATTTCTTGCAAGCATCAACTTGTAGGAGGCACCAACCCCCAAGCCTTTTTAAGTACCCACTAGAGATGGAAGCACCAATTTCCTATATGCAGGCTCCAACCCACACTCAAGAAGGAACTCAATGTTCTCTATAATTGGTAGCCACTCGACTTGATATCATCTTTGTCCTCTTCAAATGCAGCTCACTCTGCTCATTCTAGAATAGCCCACTGATCCACTTAACAATAGTCACTAACACACATGACCATGCAATCCTTCTTGCACTCTACTCTTCAACTGCATACAGTCAGCTCTTGACCTCTTTTATTCATCAGGTCCTCTCAGGCTTACATATCATAGCATTGGCTTACTAGGCCTTCTTCACACAACACAGGCACCTTCGACCTTTCTCACAGTAGCGTAACTTCTCTTCAGGTCTCTTACCTCTACATAGGTACTCTCAACCTTTCTTTGTAGAATAAGCTCACTTAGCCTCACACAGCGGTGCACCCACATACATAGAGCTTTTCTCACTTTGACCTATAGATACCATGTTTCTTTCCCCTATAGTTTCTCATTTGAGCTCCTGGGTTTTGTTCCTCTGCTGTCCACTAATCGATGATGCCAATCCTATCCTGTATTCACACAATGCAAGTGTACCTTGGGATGGATTTTCCATTTTTCTATTGCTTTTGACTTGGTCTCTGCCATAACATTAAACATGTGAATGTCCACTTGAATGTTTTCTCCATACCAGGAATTAATTCTTAGCCCACTTGTACACTCCAACCAGGCACAATTCTCTCTACAAACAAATCTCCTATTAATGAATCTATCCATGCTTATTCATGGTTTCACACAAATTGGCTATACTTCAGGATGGCTTTTCTGTGAACTATTGTCCTCTTTACCTTGTCTCAGCACTTTCTACAAATCCATATGACTCCATAAACAAACTTCGACAATTTGCATTTGTTCTTCGAATGTCAACCCATTCATCTCTTTAACTCACTAGGGCATGCATCAGAGCATATAGAGGGTTTGTCTCACCTAAATGAAAATTGAACACTCTTTTCTAGAAATCATGGTCCTTATTGTCTTGACCTAGCAATCTTTGACCGTCACCATTAATCTAATTGAGACCAACTCCTCTGCATGATCATAGTCCTTGTTTTTGACTCATCCATCTTATATATACCTTTGTATTGTCATATCAAAGCCAAAACATATCATAACTCATACAAGAGGGATGTTAGAATATCACTTAATTCTGATACCCATAGCCCCTTGGTTCCTACCTCCTTTTTCATTTTCACATCATAGGACTGAGACCTGTGACTCCCAGTATAGCCCTTGGGTGTTGTAATATTAGGGCCACCATATCTTGTAACTTTTATTCAATTAATGTTACAAGGTAGCGAGGTTCTGAGTCCTTTTGCTTGGCACTTTCCTATTTTTCCTCCATGTGACTGAGAGGTGTGACCTGCAACTTAGCCTTTAGGTGCTAAGGCATTTTGTTCCCGTCGGGGGCCAATCTTCCCTTACTACTTCTCTGTTTTATTGGTTCTTTTGTTTTAAATGATTAAGAGAAAACACAAAATCGGAAACCCTCTCCATCAGAACTTTTCCGTAACCATCTATTCTAGAGTTCTAAGGTCTTCATCCTCCGATATGTCAAACTTTGATATGACTTCATCACTCCACGTGGTGTCTTTATAGCTATGAAACATGTCACCTAGATCTGGCTCATTAGCTCACCCCACATGCCTAATCTACCTGTCATGTGTCCTATCATATGGCCATGTCCTGCTTGCATCAGATGCCACTGCATCTTCTGGGAGCCAATCTCATGCTACCATGTGTCCTACTAGAGGAGAGAGAAGAGAGCACTAACACATCTTATTTTTGCAACAATGTCCTTCATTAATTTTC
The DNA here is from genome assembly GCA_000404065.3 of Pinus taeda. NCBI lineage: Eukaryota > Viridiplantae > Streptophyta > Pinopsida > Pinales > Pinaceae > Pinus > Pinus taeda. The sequence goes on along the minus strand of APFE030363100.1, from coordinate 174,093 downwards.
TTTAGCATTGCTTGGAAGTTTTTAGTATTGTCTGCACTATCAGATATCGTAACTTCTAAAGGTTCCTCTCTTAAGAAGTTTTGATATTATAATACTTGATATGTCTTGCTCCGAGGTCTTGATTTTCTTCGATCTTCATATGACCTACTCCAAGGACCAAATATTCTACAATATCAACCTTCCAATGCTCATATGGCCCTATGCTCCGGGGTTATGATATTCTCTAGCCTCTTATATGACTTTCTATGATGTTTCAATATCCAATATGCTGATATGCTCTGATATCCTGATATTTGATATGTTCCCTGCTATGATATTTGATGTCCTCTGACCTTCGATGTTCCAATAACCTCCATCTTCTGATATCCTAATATGTCGATGTCCTGACCTCCATTATAGCCTGCTCCCGAGTTCCGATATCGAGTCTTGATGTGCACAAACCTCCAATATAGCCTGCTCTGATGCTTCGATATGGCCTGCCTAGGATTTCAAGACTTTGACTTTAGAAGACCATAACTTTTAATCTAGGAGGCCATTTTCAGACTTCCACACACTATTGGAAATCTCTTTTGGATAACTTCCCAATGGATAAGGTCTTATGTAGGCTTTGAGCTCACCTGCTATCTTTAGGATGGCTTAAAAACTCTTTGTCACTCTTCTCTCCTTGACTCTTTCTTGTGCCTAGAATCCTTAACTCCCAACCACTGTAGTCATCATTTTATGGCTTCTCTTGTAATCTTTCTACTATGATGATTCTCTACATGAAGCCTACAACTACCTTGGGATTCCATCCTTACCAACACAATAGTCATCATTTTATGGATTTTACAATAAGCCTTCTACTATGATGATTCTCTAAATGAAGCCTACAGCCACTAGGGTATTCCATCCTGACCAACATAGTAGTCACCATTTTATGGCTTTTCCAATAAGCCTACTACTGTGATGATTGTTTAAAAAGAACTACAGAAACCATGGGATTTGTCCTTGGCCATCATTTCCAACATCTGCTATGAAAAGTATCCATGCTAGTCTAGTTGAGATCAATACCAACATTCCTGCCAATAGTTAGGCAATGCCAACTACCCAACACATCTCCTCAGCATGACTACTTATATCAATGCCAACACACTTGTAGATATCTTCACTAGGCCACTAGCCATCCAGAAAATGGAAACTATCCAACACTCTCTCCCTTTGCCATCGATGGAAACACTTCATCCCTATCTTCACTTATATGTCCAAACCTCTTGTTTCTTCCACACATATTCTTGCATCAACCACCAATGGCTTTCTCTCTTCTGCGTGGACCATCACAACGTCTTCACAAATTCTATCCCCCTTTGACATATATGGCAAGGGGATACAATGCTGCCTTTTTCTCCCCATGTACTCATTGGCTATGAAGGCCAAAGTCTAGTTGTGTATTATGTTCTTTAGATATCTCTTCAAGGACTCAAAAATGCTACAATAGAGAATCATGAGATTTGTCTTCGACCATCACTACCAAAATTTGCTATGACATGTATCCATGTTAGTCTGGTTGACATCAATCCAACACTCTTGCCAATAGTTAGGTAATGCCAATTTCCCAACACGTCTCCCCTGCATGACTGTTGACATCAATGCCAACACTCTTGCAGATGTCTTCACTAGGCCACTGGCCATTTAGGTAATGCCAATTGTGCAACAAGTACATTATCATAGAAATAGGCTACTTTATGAAGTGGATCAAAGCTATTCCCACTTTTAATAACGATGATGAGACATCAACTCTTTTCCTTTCTAATCAAGTCATCTCACATTTCAGTATCCCTAAAGAGATTGTCACTGATCATGGTAGTCACTTTCAGAATAAGATGATATTTGAGTTGGCTTTGAAACTGGGGTTACAGCAAGAGAATTCTTCTCCTTATTATCCTCAAGCTAATGGACAAGTTGAAGCTATTAATAAATCCCTTAAGACTATCCTTCAAAGGACGATTAATCAATAGAAGTCCAATTGGTGCATCATGCTTTATCTTGCATTATGGGCATATCGAATGTCTATTAAGACTGCCATGGTGTTCACTACTTTTCAGTTAGTTTATGGTTTGGAATCGATCTTTCCTATAGAATGTGAGATTCCATCTCTTAAGTTGGAATTCCAACTTCTTGCAGACACCTCAAGCCTAGAAGAGTGCCTTGTTCATTTAGAAAATCTTGATGAGCAGCGTCGAGATGTTTCCATAATAAACAAGGAAAATAGGAAAAGAGTCAAAGCTCAATATGATAATTCAATGCAACCTAGGGTTTTCTCTGAAAGTGACCTTATTTTGGTCTATGACAAAGATAAAGACACCTTGGAGGAAGGAAAATTCAAACCTATGTGGTACAGTCCTTTCATTGTTAAAAGGGTCTTGAAGAAGGGTGCTTATGAGTTGGTTGATTTAAAAGTGCATGTGTTGTCGAAGCCCAAAAATGTGCTTTATCTCAAGAAGTATTATTCTTGGGCTCTTTCCTGAGAATTTTCCTTTTTTTTTTGTAAATATTGTACTTAGTTTTAGTTTATTTCTATGAGTGTCGTGGTGATGATGGTGTTTTCAATCTACTTTGGTGGGTTTCGTTGGGTGATTTAATGTACTTAGGATTCACAGACTGTGCCATTAGACACACCTAAAATTTAGCTTCCACCATGTAGTATCCCAAACTAGGAAATAAAATGAATACCAAAAACATTTACTAAGCTACAACAATAAAATACAACCATGCAAGCACAATTTTTACACAAGCAGAAATAGATCAATAAACGATAGAATAATAGCAACAAATTTGAGCCATTTTATTAAAATTTCTCTAGAGCGGAGTAGAATAGAGTAGAATGATAGAATATAGGCTTTATAATGCAATAATGCAATACCCAAGTGAATATATAAGTAAAAATCCAACTGAAATGGCTCAAAATGTCTCAATATGGTAACTAAAAAATTATGATGTTGCTGTTGGAGGTGAATTCTGATTGTTCCAAAAATTCTGCAAAATTAATTGAAAAGTTCTCTCACCCAAATATACCAATCCCAGAAAAATTTTAGGCTAATTCTGGTTGACCTGAAAAGCCCCAAAATGTGCAAATTACCCAGAAAATAATGTTGTTACTGCTACTTCTACTGCTAGCGGAAAATGCAAAATGACCCCTCAAAACTACTCCAAAAATTCTTAAAAATTAGAGAGAGGCTCCTCACACCCCAACCAATAAAACCCATAAATATTTTGAGCTAATTCTAGATGATATGGAATGCTCAAATAGTGCAAAACTACCAGCTCAACCAACATTGAGCCCTATTCTAAGAATGAGGATATTGCCCATAAAATTTTGAAATTTTAACCACAAAATCCTCCCAGAAAACCTAGAAAACCCCAAAAAAAATCTTGGACTGAAATCAACTAGTCACCGAAACCCCAAAATCTGCATGTAGCCCTTCATAGTCTACTAGTGAGATATAAAAGTAAAACTACTGCAAGAATGCACAATTTACATGAAGGTAAACTCCTCCAAATCCATAAAAAATTTCTTCCTCAAACTTCCGGTGAAAATTAGCTCCAATACCCGGAAAAACACTACAACTCAACCCTTGCAAAATAGTTGGAAATCCAACCCACAATAGTTGATCCTCCAATGAGCAACTCGAATTGCCTTTGTGCCCAAGGAGTGGAAAACTAAGTGAATACCTACAACAAACTTTGTGGAAATCCTAAATTGGAATCCCCAAGTTACCTTGCTAGGGAGACACTCGTTCTCCAAAATGAGGGTGGAATTCTACTTGGAAATTCCTTGTGATAAACAACGCTAGTTGACTTGGCTAAGTAGCTCAAGCAAACTCTCCAATTTTGAAATGAAATTCCAAAATATAATGATAAAATTGATGCTCTAACCTTCATTTTATTGTTACTTTCACATCCCCATACCATGGTTTGGTTTCTCTCACACTATGTTTTGATACCACAGTCTGATTCTTCCCATGGTTCAATTTCCCTTTTTGGTAATCTCCACAGCTTATGTTCACTTTATTTTTTCTTCTTTTCTTAAGTCCCAACCATAAGACATCCACAACTTATTTCTCCTAATTTTATTTATCTAAACATATTTATTATTCACCAAAATCGTAAGATTGAGAGTTTCCCTTGGCAAAATTACTGATTGGGCACATTATAGTCCACCCCACCAAAAAATTCTTGTCCTTAAGCAATGCCTGAACACATGCCCTCTCTGACTGTTGATCACCATTGTAACCACCAATTATACCAGGGTCCCAAATGTATCATTGTGTCATACCCAATCTCAATATTGTCCTAACATGAAGGAATCCCTCAATACCAGGATTCCAAGCCATCCTAATCAATGTGAAACACACCTTGCTCCGCTTTCTATCCAGCTAGATACAAGTACCAGAGTTGCTCTGCATACTCATATTAAGTAGAGCATCATGATAATGTAGGACTTTGTCCAAGTACCCATGAAGCTTCCCTATTGAGTAGTCCACCTCATACACTTCAACAATAAACTCTTGAAGCCACAACACAATCCCTATGGGGATGAAGTCTCTCCTGTATGAACTTCCCCTAGTGTAATCTTCCTAAACAACCTGCCATGCTGGTGAAGTCCCCCACGACAATTGAAAACCACTAAAATCCAATGGAAGATCTAAATGATCTCCAGTTGAAGGAACTAGACCACCCTTAAGGGTAATTAAACCATGAAATCATGTGATTCTTGGATCCCATGCCAATCTCAGAAGGGTGCCACCATGTTGACGTTGCACTACTATGACTATGACATACTGCCCATCATGCGCAGATAGTATGCTCCTCTCTTGGAACCTGATGGTGAAAAATATGTGAAAGCCAAGCTCGTGTTGCTTTGGCATCTCCATGATATAAATTTCTATCCATCTACTAGGAATCTCGATCTAGACCAATGGCAAGGAAAAATGACATTGCCATGTGACAAAGGCCTCGATGCTCCCCCATATGTCAAACTAAGAGTGAGTTGAGTCACTCTCTATCCAAATCCCTCTCATCTTGGGTCCCTACATGAAATTAGTATATGTATTCCATACATCCTGAATTAGTTTGGTGTGTGCAATATTTCCTCGTGCCTTCCATACCACAATGTGAGATCTTTTACAATGTCTCTTGTAGGTGTTTCCCAGAATTTCCTAGAGTATAAACATCCACCAATAGGATGGGACCACGAACTACTGAATGTTCTTCTAAGACATATCATAATGTCTTTCTCAAAAAGTGGCATGCAGCCCCCTAAATGTGGGCTCAAGGGTGGATCACATGCTACCCTTGTAGCAAATTGAACCATCCCCAAAATTGCACTTGCCAACTCACATCCTGATCATATGCCATGATTGGAAATCCTCTATCATGATGCATTATGTCTTGTTCAACTATCTCATATGAACCTCCTAGGTCTTGTTTCTCATTATGAGAGCATCAAGAGACAATATCCAAGTCCCCTGTGTCAGTTTTCAATGTTAGAGAGTGATAAATGGAAGCTCACGGTCAACCTTGTGATCAACTCGCTCTCCAAATTTGGGTGTGCCAAACCTAATGGTGTGCCTGACATGCTCGTTAGGATATCTCTCTAATGGGAATTCTCCAACAACCTGTTGTGCATCATCATCCTCTGTAGTACATAAATACGCACCACTGCACTCCTCTACATAGCATTAAAATCTGAGGCACAACTCCATGCACCAAATGATACCAATGCTCATTGTTGTACCACCTTGTAACATATGGTGTCCCATATGTGTCAATGCATCTTCCACTCCACTAGAAAACTCGATGTGGTGTAAGTCTCCCCTCCCACTCTATGGTGAAAATCCATGCACCACAACACATCGCCATACGTCTATGTGCTCACCTGCAAACCATTGCATGACATTGCATGCTCCTACATGCCACTGGATCCCATGATCTAAAGCTAAAATAGTACACGTCAGCCCATACCCTACTGGTATCACCACCTCGACTGTCACATAACCATATCCTCTAATGTATTTTCCTCGCCTCCAAAATCTCCCTTAGAGACACAAGAGGTGAACCCCCTAATGTACTAGTGATGATGAAACCACTGTGTTTCTCCTCCATGACCACTCTACCCCACATAAATAAAGATAATCCATGATCCTATACAAGGTACTATCTAGCAGCCTGCCAATTCCACCTCCTCCAATAAACTCCTGTTGGAGTATGCTAATCATCCTGTGACTCCATGTACAACCAGCATGCTCAAACAACTCCCAGAGTCTACTTGCTACCCTATCAATCCAACCCGTCACTAATGTTGAGGGAGATCCAAAAGTGTGTGGATGCTTAGTCACTGGATACGTCACACAACCAATTCCCTTGCCAACCACATGCATGATGTGGTGGTTAATTCCACCTAGATCCCAAAAATTTCCATTCTGCATCTCAAGTATATAGTAGGAAGCCTCTCCTAGATCCCAATGCCAACATGGGCCTCCAACATCCCCAATATCTAGAAGCTCATGTTGAACTTTTCTCTTAACTTCTACCGTCTCCATAAATTTATCCCACTCCATTGGGTACCAACTCAGAATATCATTCCATCCAATCCCAAGGGCATGGTTGAATGCACATGGGGCCTATATGCACCACAAATCCAACCTGCAAATGTTGGACCCTATGCAACTCATGTCGTTGTTGGACCCTATGCAACTCATGTCACCTGATCTCACAATCTCAGTTAGCACATGTAATATGTTTAGGTGACTATGCCTCCCTCCCACCAATGTGCAAAGGTAACCTATTAGTGTTGTAATCCCCATCTATATATGTTTGAAGAGGGCTGCTCTAATGCTCTAATATGTACTCCTCTAGTTGTGTCACTAGGGAATCCAATTGTTCCCTAATGTGAATTAGCTTGGTCGCTATCTTGGTGCAAGCTTCTCTCATGCCATCTAGCTCCTCATTTAGCTATAGAAATGTCTCTCAGACTATCATGGCCTTCCTTTTCAATTGTAGAAGGTCGACCTGGAGTTGTAGAAACTATTGTGGGTGGCTATCATCTATAAAATCAGTCACAACTGTAGGTGCCTATGTGTCTCTTGGAACATTATCAATTGGGGATACGTCTCTTGGAACCTCATCAATGGTGGGTAACTCTGTGCCCCCTAGCACCTCATCAATGGATGTATTCTCAACTATCTCCCACAATGTGTTAAATAGGGCTACCAAGGAAACTCCAACAAGGGTGGATCTTGTGTCACATTGGGTGTATCCACATGATCCTCACAATCCTATGTGCCCTCAGTCTCTTGTTCAACCTCCTTCTGAGGCTCGCTATCATTGTACCTGTTCCCTAGGCCCAATGATAGGAAGTAAGATATCCTCCTAGTCCCATCATCTAACAACTCTTGTCCCCTAATTCTGTTAACTTTTCCAACATGGTTTAAGTGGCTTCATTCCTTTGGCATGCACAAATCTAGTTCATGTTTTACAGGGATGAGGAAAACTTTGTTTTATTCCCTTACTGACACACAATTGGGCTAACATCTCTATCATCTCTTCATTGTTTCTAAGAATTTCCTCCATGATTTCATGTGTACTCCTCCCCTTTTGCGCCACTGTAATATCCACAAATTTCACCAATCATTGTGCATGCCTACCTACACCTCCATGATATTGATAGCTTCACCATAGCTGGCCAAGATCATGCTCTAATACCACTGTAGTATCCCAAACTAGAAAATATAATGAATACCAAAAAAATATCCTAAGCTACAACAAGAAAATATAATAGAGTAGAATGATATAACCTAGGATTTCTAATGCAAAAATGAAATACATAGGTGAAGCTCTAATCAAAACTTCAACTAAAATGGCTCAATCTATCCCAATACTTTGCCCAAAAAAATTTGTTGTTGGTGCTAGAGGTGAATTGTGATTTATTACATCAAATTTTCTCCAAAACTTCCACAAAATTAACTGCAAGCTTCTCTCACCCAAATCTACCAAACCCATAAAAATATTGGGTTAATTTTAGCTAAGTTGGAAATTCTGAAAATGTGTAAATTAGCTAGAAAATAATGTTATTTCTGTTGTTGCTACTGCTAGAGTCAAAATGCAAAATGACGCCTCAAAAATACTCCAAAAATACTGAAAAAATAGAGAGAGGCTCCTCACACCCAAAGCAATAAAACCCAAAAATATATTGAGTTAATTCTAGCTAACCAAGAATGTATAAATAGTGCGAAAATCTGAGCTAAACCAACAATTCATCCTGCTGTAAGAATGAGGATTTTAGACCCTAATATTGTTTGGAAAATTCTTAAATTTTAACCACGAAATCCTCTCATAAAACCCACAAAAAACCAAAAACTTCTTGGGTTGAATCCACCAGTCACCGAAACCCCAAAATATGCATGTATCCCTTCATAGTCTACCAGCGAGCTACATAAATCAAACTGCTGCAAGAATGCACAATTTCCCTGAAGGGAAAATCCTCCAAATCCCTGCAAAATTCCTTCCTCAAACTTCTAGCCAAAAATCAACTCCAATACTAGATAAAACACTAATACTCGACCCTTGCAAAATAGCTGGAAATCCAACCCACAATAGTTGATTCTCCAATGAGCAACTCGAACTACCTATGTGCCCAAGGAGCAGAAAACCAAGTGAGTACCTGCAACAAATCTTTTTGTAAATCCTAAATTGGAATCCCCAAATTACCTCACCAAGGAGACACTCAAATTTATTTGAAATGAGGGTGGAGTTCCGCTTGGAAATTCCTTGTGCTAAACAACACTGGTTCATTTGGCTAAGTAGCCTGAGTAAACTCTCCAATTCTAAAATGAAATGCCAAAATATAATGATTAGAATGAGGCTCTAGACTTCCTTTTATTGTTTCTTTCACTTCCTCATACCATGGTTTGATTTCTCTCACATTATGATTGGTAGCATGGTTTAATTCTTCCAATGGTTCAATTTCCCTTTTTGGTAACCTCTAGAACTTATGCTCACTCTAATTTTTCTTCTTTTCTCAAGTCCCAACCATTTCCTTTTCTCCAAAATTTATTTAATACCTCCACAACTCGTATCCCCTAATTTTATTTATCTAAAAATATTTATTATTCGCCAAAATTGTAAAATTGATAATTTCACTTACAAAAATTATTAATTGGGGACATTACACGCCGCTTGGGTAATACATTATCCATCTGGTTAGTTGTTGGTTGCAAGAGGCACATGTATTGGTCTTGCTTCTAATAATATGGCTGCATACAATGTCGTTATTAATTTACTTTCTAAAGTAATATTTTATGGTGTTGAATAATTAGTGGTCTACTTGGACTCACAATTTATTGTGTGTTAGTTAAATAATATTTATCATGTGAGGGATCCTTCATTACATCGTCAATTTTGAGACTGATATTATTACAAAGGTCATTTAATTTTGTTAATTTCATTCACATTCCATAATTAGATAATGGATTTTATGATTATATAGCTAACCAAGAATTGGATTGGCATATCAATCCTTCATCACATTAAATCAAAAACATCAAATAATCATCTGTATATATGATCAAGTCATCCCAAAATATCTGTATATATAGATACATAAGTGTAAAATATTACAAAATGTGTACAAATGTCCTACAAAATTAGGGCTCAGACTTGATCATGTCTATATAAAAAAAGAGTAGTCTATCTAAAACCTAAGTTTGAGGGCCCTACCCTGGATGAGAATTTTGGTAGAAGATGATGGCATCCACCACTCGTCAAAGGAGTCACACCCACTCTCGTGGTACTCCAACCACCTGTTTCTGTATAGCCTCGAAAATATCCTCTACTACTTCCATTGGAACCTGGCGAGTCAAACTCTCCAAGTTCCTTTCTACTTCTTGGAGGACCCTCTCGAACTCAATTGTTGCTCTTTCCATGTATCTACCATGACAACTATGCCTCGGTAGACCCCAAGGTCTCACTAGTCCCATGTCTTCATCATGATCATTAAATCTTGTTAGGATTTTGTTTCAAGGAAAAGGACTTTAAATTTCTTGAGATTATCCTTAAAAAATAAAAAAAATTCAAAATGTTAAAAAATTAATAAACTTACCAATGTTGCCCTATGCATCCCCCTCGAGAATTACTAACTTCGGGTCCTCTAAAAAGTCTTCTCCTACATAAGGGTAATCCTTGATGGAAACAACTTTTTTCTCCCACCACTGGAAGAAGTCATCATTAAATGCTGCTTGGGTGACTTCACCTCCACCAAGTCTACTAATTAAGTCTGACCATCTAACCATCCTTGGATCTCTAGGACTGCTTTTGGAAAATGCTACTATGGGTCATAGCATATTAATCTAGTAAAAAAAAAAAATGAACAGAGAATGGTACGATAGTCGAAGTTCTTTTTCTCCCCTTGTCTATTGATGTGATTTTCTTCTTCATATTATCTAGGAGCGTTGTACACCAACCATACACTACTAGTTTCAAGCATTCCACTGAAAAAAACATAGCTGGTCATGAGGCCTAATGTAAAGAAGATGAACTTGACATCCTAGCAATAGTGAAATGTATGATATTGATAGGCGGGCTCATGATTTCTTTAATCAAGACTTGTGACCCAACTTTGTTGGTATTCAGTGAATAGTACACAACAATATAATCATCAATGTTAAGGCCCCCATTGGCCTTTCCTTTCAAGTTGACTACTTCTCCCCTTCGGGAGAGACCTGTAATGAAGTAGATATCTTCCACTTCAATTTGCAAAGGCACTAAGTCTATGAGGAGTTTCTCCTGGCCTGAGTCCCAATAATTGATCGAAAATTCCAATAATTGAGTTTGAGCTCTCATATTGGGCATCTAAACAATTTGAGCAAACCACAATTTTTTAATCCATCCAATGATTATTGATATTCAAAGACTTCATTATCCACATCATTGTGTTGTCTCTCTCTCCAAACGATTGACATCCTGAAAAATTGAGTGATTTCACCGATTAGAAATTGAATTACGAACTTAGTTCTGCATGTATGCTACTTCTATAAGGGATAGTCACATATGTATGTGGCTTTCCTTTTAATAACTCGCTGATCAAAATCTGGATTAGGGGCAAAAATTTACTCAAAAATCAAAGTGCTCAGAATTGCTCAAAAATTGAACAAACGCATCTGTCTCGGTGATGCAATCCCAATGCAACTCATTTCACTCAAAACGGATTTCATATGAGAAAGATAGAGTCTTCTATCCGCTTTCACAAAAAGGGAATGTTTTGGGTACATCGCTGAATAGGATGCTGACTAGGCATCTGTACATCCCAGTTAGAAAAAAAGAATATTCTAAGTAATATTCCTAGAATATTCCCATAAGTGGCTCAATCAAGTTGTGACAAATGTCAGCATGTAATTGGTTAAAGGAATTTAGGTGGACCAATGAGAAGCTGACACATGGCAAGCCCGAAGGCCACCATGTGCCCTCTCAAAGGTCGAGTAAATATTTCGGCAGGCCGAGGAATTGAACTCACGACCTCACCCACATAAGCTCCATGCCTTACCTCTAGGCTGCAACCATAAGAATTAACCATAAAAAAATTCATTTCTATTTAAATGTTAACCGTCAAATGTTTGGAGGTAAGGGGCCAGCCCAAAGGGAGCAGCCTCGGTTCCATGGGAACCATACGACCAAGTCTAAATGCGGAGGGTGCTAGCAGCAGTTGGTGGCAGTTTTGGTAGGTCCAAAAAATCTATCACTGCTCCAAATTTGGTGGGTTTAACTGGAGTTTCTCCATATTTGGTGGAATTTTCCTAGGGAAAACTGAAGAGACCTTAACTTCTTCAATTTTTGACAAATTTTGGCTCACAAAGAGTCATTCCTAGATGACTTGGATACTTCTGAATCCAATGGAGTAGATTTCAAATCCATTGGAGCACTACAGATACATGTAATAAGAGAACTGACCATTAATCCAAAGAGGGCCTAGCCATTGAAGCAGGTCCAAGGAGATGTAGCCCAGGAGGGGTGAACTCCTTTATCAGCTTTGAGTTATGAGTTTGTTATGTTTTATTTCTCTTCAATTTACTTGTTGTATATGTGTTTTAAATGGCTAATTAACCTCATAAATTTCTCATAAAAGATACTCAACACTTGTCACATAATTCCTCACATTTTGGTTGATTTGAGACTATCTTAAACACATTTTTTTTAATACTAATGAGGGAGATTGTATAGCATTAACAAGTTTTCCAAACATTCAGATCAAGTTGGTATCAGAGTGCTTTTATCTCATTTTAACCTTGAGATGGTTTTCCAAGGTTACCTAGAAAATTAGCTATTGGTTTTGTATTTATGAAAGTAAAATTTAACTGTGTGCAAGTAAAATTTAGCTGTGTGCAAGTTTATGTGATGGAAGCTTCAACAAGTGATGTTTCTAATCCATCTACCTTATTAAGACTCTTTGATTTAGAGATGTTGCAAGAGCTTATCATTATGAGAGATATGGTGCAAGAGATGAATGAAGATAGGAAGGAGAAAACTATACTTTAAGAGGAGTTGATGGCCATGAAGGAGGAGAAGAAAGAGCTTCTTGAAAAGATGCATGAGTTGGATATTCAACTCCATGATGCCAAGGAAACCTTAGCCAAGAATGTGCATGAAAATGAGGTATGAAATTCAATTTGATCTTCAATTTCCTCTCAAAATGAATGTTTTGGTGATTTTAAAAGACACACTAGAGGATTAGGGTTCAAATTATCGATGAACGTGGGCTATGAAGGTCAAGGGTTAGGAAAACATGCACAAGGCATAGTTGAGCCAATTGTTGTTGAGGAAAGGCCTAGGTATTTGGGTCTTGGTTATGGACAACATGATGGAGAATTCTCCAAAGCCAAGGAGGCACATGAATATGTTCCAAGAAGTACTTTCATTACATGTTCATTACCTCAAGCTTGTGAAGTTTGTGTTCATGAGTAATGCAAAAGTTTTATACCCACTTTGCAAGAAGATGCTCATAAGCATGCAACTAGTGGAAATGGCAAACAAGAGGATGATGAAAGCTCTACAGCCATTGAAACTATTGTTGGTATTTTGAAGAGAGTCACTACCTCATCAAATTCACCTCTTCAAGAGGGCAACAAAGGTGAATGTGCAAGGTATAAATTTTTCTTTAATCAAGTTTATTTTGATTATGATAAATATGGTAAATATTGACATAAGATTTCAAGAAAGTTTATATGTTCCTTTTGTGGTTTGAATAACCATACTGTTTCGAGGTGTTGGAAGAGGATAGCCATACACAAGAGACTTTCAAAACAAAAGAGACAGAAAGCCAAAGGTCCATTGGATAATGGAAACCATGTTGAAAAGAAGATGCAATTATTTTTCACTCATTGCCATAAGTAGGGTCATCTTGTAGACAAGTTTTGGACTTTGCATCCAACAAGTCATCCAGGACATTTGAAGAAGGTGGAGAGAGGTTTTGGCAAGAATGGAAAAGAAGATTCCATAATTCATGTGGGTTAGGATGATACACATAATGAAGTGAAGCTGAAAGAAGCGCCATTGAAATGGTTTAGAAAGAGATGGTTTGATTTCTTAACCAATTAATGCTTTGCATTTCTTTTGATAATTGATGCAAATCTTGCCTTATTGATGCATTTCCTTGTTATCTGGATGTATTTATTTTCTCCTGAAAGTATGTTGCATATTGCATGAATAAAGATGTTGGGAAAATTGGAGTTATGTTGACTCACTTAGATGTAGAAAAGATGGAAATTTGCAACTAAAATTTGCATGCATGTTTCATTATTGAACTTGCATGTTTATGCCAAGAAGGTGTTCAGAAGTGGAGTATGTTGACTCAATTTATTGTAGAAAATTTGGTCATTTCAACTCTTTAAGTACTTGTACATACCAATGGGATTCTTGTACTTGTGAGAGAGTTGCGAATTGTTATACATGTATGAGAGTTTTTGTGTGTGAAAAGTGGAATTTTTGATAGTTTCATTGTGCTTGAACATGCATGAGTGATTGACTTGTGTTGGTTGATTTCTTTGTTAACATGTATGTTGTCAACTTGAGAATGTTGATCATTTGCGCATGCATGAGTGTTGGATTGTGTGGTCGATTGATTGTTACATGTATGTTATATCGACTTGGAAGAGTTGATTTTGTCTCCAAAGATGAAAGGGAGATGTGACGAATTGTTTCATGAGAATGTGGAACTATTGTTGTAAATTTCCAAGTTGTTGTACATGCTTTTCCCTGACTTGAAAGTCACTTGTCTGAAGAAGCATGTTTTTTCGACTTGTGTTTATTTGATGGTTTATACACCAATATGTAAGATTACATGGTGATGTTCACATGATGTGACATTTGTTGCTTTGAAGAAGCAAAAGGAAGAGGTCGTCAAGTTACATTCTTGTGTGAGTGTTTTTCAAGGTTAATGGTGTTTCTTGTGACAAGATGTCGCAAGATTTTGGAAGGTCCACGCTTGAGCAAGAGGCTCATGATTAGCCTTCATTCCCAAATCATGACATGAGAAACATGTTAATACTAGAGGATCATGGAATCAAGAAGCGAAAGTGAAAAAAAATGTCAAAAAAAAATTGCAACCATTGTAGACCATTTGATGTGTTAATGCCAAGAAGCGAAAGAGATGGCAAATGCATTCTTCCAGATGTGGAATTTGGAACCATGGAGGTAAAATAATGGTCATTTATTTTCTTGTTATTACTGATATTGGAAATCATTGTTGTAGTTCACTCAGATGGGCTTAACTTGGAAAAGTGGTTTCCAAGGAGAAGCTTGCATCGAATGCATGTGTTGCAAAGGAGGAACATGATTCTCAGTGGGAAGGCCATTAGTTAGCTTTTCAAGCACCAAGGGATCTCTTTGGTACAACATGGTGTTTAATCAACAAGCAGCCAACAAGTGTTGGATTGGTTCAGCAGAAAAAGGAGAAAATTGGTTGAAGTACCAAGCCATTTGCAAGGCAAGGCATGTCAGTGAACCCAAGTGGTTCTCATGGAGATTTTTTCAAGTAGAATCAATTGATATAACTTGGGAAGGAGAAGAGTATTCATCTCTCATTAACTAACCAGCTTTTGTGGGTCCAAAAGCCTGTCAATGGGAAGGAGTAATCAAAATTTGGATTAGGGGCAGAATTTTGATCATAAATCAAAGTTCTTAAAATCACTAAAAACCTAAATGATTGCGTCTGTCAGCTTTCACAAACTGGGAAAATTTGGGTACAGGGATGACTGGGATACTAACTAGAAATCCATCCAGACCAGTAAAAAAAAAAAGAATGTTCCAAGGAATATTCCCATAGGTGGCTCAATCAGGTTGTGACAAATTTCAGCATGTAATTGGTCAAAGGTATTTAGGTGGACTAATGAGAGGCTGACATGTGGCAAGCTTGGTGGTCGCCACATGCCCTGTCAAAGGTTAGGCAAAATGTTTTGGAATGATAGGGAATTGAACTCACAACCTCACCCACACAAGCCCCACACCTTATCATTAGGCCATAACCATAAGACTTAACCATAAACATTTTCATTTCTATTTAAATGTTAACTGCCAAAAGTTTGGAGGTAAGGATCCAACCCAAAGGGATTAGGCCCAATTCCATGGGCACCATATGACCAATGCTAAATGAGGAGGGTGATAGCAGAATTTGGCAGCAGTTTTGGTAGTTTTGAAAAATCTGCCACTACTCCAAATTTGGTGGGGTTAACTGGAGTTTCTCCAGATTTGGTGGATTTTTCCTAGGGAAAACTGAAGAGACCATAATTTGTTCAATTTTCAACCAATTTTGGCTCAGAAAGATTCATTCCTAGATGATTTGGATTCTATAAACACAATGGAATAGATTTCAGAGGCAGAAAGGCACTTCTGTATTTGATTATTCTATGTTGAATTTTAAGGAAGCCTAGGGCCACCAAGAGAGGAGGTCAAGCCTAGATCAACTAGACTCCAATTCCAGAGCTTAGATAGTCATTTTTGGAGTTTTTGGGTCTTTTGAATCCAACAGAGTAGATTACAAAGCTATTGGAGCAATGCAGGTGCATGTAATCAAATAATTTACCATTAACTCAAAGAGGGCCTAGCCATTGAAGTAGGTCGAAGGAGATGTAGCCCAAGAGGGGTGAACTCATTTATTAGTTTTGTGTTATGAGTTTGATGTGTTTTATTTATTTTCAATTTAATTGTTGTATATGTGCTTTAAATAGCTAATTAACCTCATAAATTTCTCATAAAAG
The DNA here is from genome assembly GCA_000404065.3 of Pinus taeda. Lineage (NCBI taxonomy): Eukaryota > Viridiplantae > Streptophyta > Pinopsida > Pinales > Pinaceae > Pinus > Pinus taeda. Next base: position 157,813 of record APFE030363100.1, on the reverse strand, counting down.
ACACTCAACACTTGACACATAATTCCTCACATTTTGGTTAATTTGAGATGATCCTAAACACATTTTTTTAATACTGATGATGGAGCTTGCACAGTATTAACAAGTGTTCCCAATGTTCAGATCACTTGCATATAGGGTTTTCTATACGCACCTCGATAATTCCAGACTTGTGTATACTCAAAATTAGTTTTAAAATTTAAAAATTCACTCAAAAAATCGATATGATCTATCAAATTTTTAATTTAAATGGAATATATTAGGGTTGTTGGCTTGATGGTCCCTTACCCAGGTTCAACATTAATTTTCCAAGCAAATCCCTACACTACTGGTCGTTTCGACATCAATTCGTAGAGCGTTGATTGAAGTCTCACTCGAAGCAGTATGGGGGATGCAGGAACCAAGTTTCCGTACTTAGAGATTGTAGTGATGTCATTTTATACCCTAATCCTTCCTTTGCACAGAGCAATAAGATTTTCAAGGCTAATAGATATACTTCTCTTATTCACCTTCGAGACCTTCACAAAGGTCTGCGATCGTACTTCGTGTACCCTAAATAGGCGAGTCAGACACTTACGCTCCTCTATAATTACCCTTACTACTGTACTTACCCATATTAGCTTAAGTACTGGATAACTTCAACATGCATTATGATTATCTTCACGTAAACAAATATTTTTACTTGCGTTCATATAACAAAGTAAAACACATAGATTCACACATCAATACAACATTAAATCATAAATCTAGTATTCAACATAACATAATATAACATAAATAAAATAGTTCATACACAGGTAATTCCAGAATAATTCTCTTTATTGGTGCCCAGATCTCCTTTACAGACTCTAACTACCTTGCACACATAGCTACAGGGGTCTACGCACTTAGCTGCGGACTTCTACCCTAGGTCTCTGCACACACAGCTGCAGAGCCTCTTTCCTATGCTAAGACTCTTCGCTCTTATCTCTCACAAACCCATTACATCAATGATTTTTCAAAACATATCCGAACTGAACTAAAAACTACCTTAGACACTTTTAAGGCTTCCCTTTTTATACAATCCCATGGTTCACAGACCAACGGTGGATCTCATAAAGTCAACACGAGTTACATAAACTAAGGGTGGAAACCCTTGATGACTCTTTACACCTTCATGCTCCTCGACCACAAAATGTGGAGACTTTACATTGTTTATGCAAAACTTGGGCCTCTAGCCCTAAAATGTGGGATTTTAACTCGAAAATTGACCCTTGGGGACGCGTTCCCAACAAGCCCCCAACACAAATATGGTGACTCGCCCCTGATTCACTCTGTTGGCATGAAGATCTTGTCGCAAATACCTCCCAGTTCCACCTATACTACTACAACCTCAATATTACGCTATGTCACTGCCTGCTTAACCTGCTCGACCGCTGCTCCATCGTTGGTCCTGTGCTATTTTCCTATATTTTCTGTTGTGTTGCCTATAGACTAGGCAATTTTTCTTTAATTGAGGTGATGAGCACAAAGGCTTCATCTAGCAAAGGCCCCAATCTGGCCTTCAATACTGCCTCCTTGCATTATGCTGTGTCCACCTATTCTTGTAGTTCCCTTGCTTCTGTTTCTAGCCATTTTACATTGGGATCCTCTTGCAGGCTGGTAACTATTTCGAGTGACTTCTTAAAGAGCGAAGTGCACTCTTTCACTGTAGCATCTACTACGGCAGCTGCATCCTTGACATCTGCCTCGTGCTACTCTCTGACTTTTGGTGGAGTCGAAGGTTGGGACCTTAACTCAATCTTCGTGATCTTAAGGTTTAGCACAAAATGAACCTTAACCATCTTCATCCTTGCATTGTGCACACCTGCAGCAAGCTTCTAAATTCTTGCATCGACTGGCTAATCCTATGGGATAATCAGATCTGGAACAGTTTTGCAGGCCTCAGCTACCGGCAACTGTGGTGCGCTCATTCTTCTCCATGATCTTCTTAAGGAGATCAAGTGTGGAAGTATTTTCTATGAACATCTAGGTGTTGTTGACCTTCTACTCACTGATCACATCCAGCGCACGCTTCTCCCTAGCCCGAAGTTCCATGATCACACCATTTTGTAGAGTGTGAAGGGCTTCACTTGGCAATGCAGCCAAGTTCAACTTAACCTGCTTGAGAGCACTGATGGTGGCCTCGTCAGCTTCAACTTTTGTAGTCAATGCTTCGTCTAGCAGCATGATGGCCCAGGGGTCCAAGGAGTGGAATAGTTCTACTACTTCTAAGGTCCCACGCGCCAAGCTAGTTAACGTCATGTTGTGTTGTCCGACATCGGTCTATGCTTCAGTGGCCTGGATCTGTAGCTCATGCAGACCTATCTGAATGGTGACCAAGGCTTTCTTCTGCTTCTACTTGAATTATTGTAGAAATTCCACGATCGTGTCCATCACTGTGTCCCCAATATCATTCAGATCACCTTCAGTCAAAGTGATTAGGTCAAGTGATGATTTTCTAGCCTTAGACTTCTTCTGTAGCCCTACATTTTCCTTCTCTCTTGCGTGCTTAACCCAGAATGGAGTAGTCTCTAGGTTTGCACCTCCCTATCTTGATTGTTCTTCTTCTCCCTCCTTCTACGATGAAGGAGACTTCTGACTTCTGTCAGAGTCACGATCTTCTTCTTTTTCCTCCTCTTTGGCCTGATTCTTAGCAGCGCGCTCTACCTTAACTTTTTCTTAAGCTTCTTTTTTCCTTCTGTTGACCAACTACTGCATCTTTAGTTGAGCCTCTTCCTTCTTTTGCTTTGTGGCAGACTTACTAGACCTAGCTGACAAGTCTGAGGCCATGCGCCACTCTAATGGCCAACTCTCTAAGACCACTGTGATTGCACCATCTGTTGCCAAGTATGGAAAATCATACCATTTTTTCTTGGGGTCCTTCCGCGCTCGAATGGAAACACAATGGAAGTTTTTTTTGAACTCCACATATCTGTACAACTGCTCAAAGATAGTTGGGGATAACCTCGGCTTGTAGTTTATTATGGCGCGAATGCTTGCCTCCATCAACACCCAAAATATTTTTGCTTCCTTAGCTCTCGCAACGTCCTTGGTGTCCTAGAGCGAAGCGAACTTCACTGCTTTAGGTAGATCTGATGTGACTGGAGGAAACTAGTTGTCCTCCAGTAATTGCAATGCAACCAACACAATTGAGAGTAAGAGCCAGGCATAATGGAAGGTCTTACTCTCGTCTTGTGCTTCAATGCAATTCATAAGGAACTCACTACAGAGGTAGTGTGCCCAATTAAAGTCTACGTCCTCCACGCACTGGGCTGCTAATGAGACAACAGGTGCCGACACTTCCTCATTATTTTCCCAGCCAAAATATAGGTGGTGACCTTAACCGCGCGGTCGGTTATGCTGGCAATTGAGTATCCACACGATTTCTCGGCGAGCTTGAATTTTTCCTTCATTCTCACGGTGAGGTCATGCTCGCCCGTCTTTTTTCCAAATTCCATGGCCATATTCAACCCTGAATATGGGAGCAATGTGACCCTATGGATCAGCATATATGTGATGGGTATCGAATCTCCTAACCATAAGCACCCATTTTGCACTAAGCATAGCAACTTCTTGATCACCATCAAGGTTATGGGCATGTGGTGGTAGTGTGACACCCATAGCAGGTTTAACAACCCTGCCTTGTCCACCCCTTTTATCCACTGTCACAGCTCTAATGCTGTGAGAAAAAAATCCTTATAAAACACACAGGTCATACAAGTTCAATCACCATGTGGGGGAATCGCTCTATGCCCGCCAAGTCCCAGTCCTTCAGCTTAAGACCAGGAATGTGTGCCAAGCACAACCCTTCAAACGTGATCTGGTTTGGTAGCAACGGGGTATTTACTAGAAATTTCCCTGCATCTGGGTCCTTCGGGACCTTGACCTTACCTTGGCATGAAGGGATGTACTCGGGTAGATTTGAGATAGGTTCTACACCCTCTATATCAAAGTCCTTTGTGCCCATATCCACATTTTCGATGACCTCCTCAGATTCTAAGTCTACCACCTTGCCTTTCTCTTGCTTTCTTTGTGACTCACGCACTGGATGTGTTTCTTTCTACATATCCTTCTTTGTCTTAGGACCCTCTTTGGGTGGCATAGGCCTCAGCCTAGGTGACCTCTATGCTTTTGGAACTTTTGTAGGAATTTCCACACTCACAACCTCCAAGGCCGCTCCCTCAGATGTCATTGATCATCCAACATTGGTGGTTTCCATGGGCACCGACATGAGTCCAGTGAGAAGCTCCTGGGTTGCTTTAGGCAACTTGTTAAATACTGAACTAGCCACCAAAGCCTTGAAATAGTCAAGTTTCATGCGCGCCTGATAGCTCAACACCTCAATTCTCAGAATGCAAAGTGTTTTTCTTTGGGCAACCATCTATAATTTATAGGAAATTTCTAATTTGAATCTGACCGTTCCCCCAAAAATCCTCTCATAAATGCTAGATTGGTGATAGATTTTCACAGATCTCGCTCTTAAATCCTGACTTAAATGCCACCCCGCACTCAATTTAGTTGTTTTCCCACTGTCACTTCATGAATAGTGACCAAAACGGTCACTTTCTTGTTGCCCTGCACGGTCTCTCCTTATATAGTGCAACTTCCTTCGCGCTTCCACTGATACTATGACATTCCTCCCTTCCGCACAATTCCCCAGTCATGCAGCTTTACAACCCAGGCAGTGTAGTTTAGAGTCCCATGCCTTCTTTCAGCTACATGGAGCACTAAGACTGTTCCTCCACCATATAGTCATCTGGTCGGATCTGTTTTGTATGGTTTCAATCAGCTGCCATTCACCTTCCCTGGAAATGGCTCTCCATTCAACTTTAACAGCTGAGCTACTACACCATCGGTAATGTCCTTGATGACATAGGGCCCCAACCAATGCATCCTGAATTTTCCTGGAAATTTATCAAACTTGTTGTCATACAATAATACTAAATCATTTACCTTGAAGGTGCTTAGTTTGATTTGCCAATTGTGCCATGCCTTTTCATGCTGCTTTTGAACTTGCTGATGGAATCCAGCCAAAAATCAATCCTCTTTGAGCTCTGTCAACTGTGCAAGCCTTTCTTCCAGGGCTTCACGATCCTCCATTCCTATAAATGCTGCTATGTGAAAACTAGGTACAATGTATTCCATCAGCATCACAACCTCGACACCATAAACCAACTTGAAAGGCATGTGTTCAGTCAGCTTTTTGCAAGTCATCCTTTAAGCCCATGACACTGTGGGTACGCGCACATCCCAACCATTTCATTGTGCATTGCAAACCTTTGTCAACGCATTCTCCAACATCTTAGTTAATGCTTCAACCATCCCATTAGCATGCGGGTGATATGGCGTACTCTTCTGATGATAAACTTGGAATTCCTCCATCAGTGTGCTAATTGTCTCATTAAGGAAATGCTTACCACGATTGCTCATCAAAATATTCAGGCAACCAAATCTAGTCATTACATACTCAAAGATGAAATTTTCTGTTGTTTCCCCTGTACATTCCTTCACAAGTTGCACCTCTGCCCCTCTGGTCAAATAATCTGTTGTGGTGATGATGTACCGTGCACCTGTCTTCTTTTTTGGAGGCTGAATTGGTCCTACAAAGTCAACCGCCCACTTTTCAAATGGTTGTAATAACATCTATGATACTAAGGCAACTCATCCCTCTATGATGGCCTACCCGTCCTCTGACATGCATCACATGCCTTACGATAAGCCTTGGAATCCTTATGAAGCATCGGCCACCACAATCAAGCGCGTAAAATTTTCTGCGTTGTTGCTTTTCATGCATAATGTCCTTCCACGTTTCCTCCATAAGCTTCCACAAGGATACTATTTCATTCAAATTCAGGTACATAATGTCATAGAATTTCATCCGAGCCCATTTTATATAAATGCCCTGTAATGACAAAAAAGTCTCTCGCACGCACCATTAGCTCCTTATTTTGTTGACTAGTATACCCTTTTGGAGTCATCCCCATTGTTAGGAAGTGTATGATATCTGCAAAGTGATTGTCCACAACATGTACTATAAAGCACTGCGCATTAGGCAGTCCTTCCTCCAAATTAGTAGGCTCCTCTCCTGTTTCAATGCACAACATATTATCCAATCCGAAATTAAATCGTCTTGGCTTAACACTAACTTCGAAATCATATTCTTGAAATAGAAACAACCATCTACATATCTTGCCCCCCAACATAGGCTTGTTAACTAGGTATTTCAATGCAGAATGGTCTGTATACATCTTGAAGTGTCTGCCTAATAAGTAGTGTCTAAATTTCTTAAGCGCGTACACCATAGCCAAACCTTCACGCTCTGTTGTTGAATAGTTCTTCTCATCTTTAGACAACTTCCTACTTGCAAATGCTATAAGGTGATCTAATTCTCCCTCACCAGCTTGTGTCAGTACTGCCCTGAATGCAATACATAATGCATCCACATGCACATGAAATTCCTTCTTTAAATTTGGGAAGACTAAGATCGGCACAGTGACCATCTTTTCCTTCAACACATCTAAGCTTTGTTGACACTCTTCATTCCAACAGAATGTAGCATCCTTCTTTAGAAACTTCTGCATCAACATGGTAATATGGGAATAGCTTTTGATGAACTTTCTATTGTATCATGTATATCCCAACATTACATGCAACTATTTCACACTTCTTGGTGCCTCCAAATTAATTATAACTGTGATCTTAATGCGTTCTACCATCAATCCTTATCTGCATACCACGTGACCAAGCAAGATCCCAAAAGGGACACAAAACAAGCATTTCTTCAAATTGAGCATGATCTGGTACCTCTGGCATGTATCCAACATCTAGCATAGACTGGCTACATGGCACTTTACCAACCTAAACATCGTCCAATCATCAAAGTATACCTCCAAAAACCTGTGAATGAAGTCCTTGAACATCGCGATGACCAAGCGCAAAAAGATCACTGACGCATTCTTCAATCCAAAAGGCATCATAGTGTATTGAAATCATCCCCACTCAGTCACAAAAGTCATCTTACTTCTATCCTCTGATGCGATCTTGATATGATGGTACCTAGAGAACCCGTCAGTGAATGAATACGCTTCCTGGCCGCCAACATTATCCATTACTTCATCGGTAAATGGAGTCAGAAAGGGATCATGTATGTAGGCATCATTCAATTTCCTGAGATCTATGGATATCCTTATTTCATCCTTCTGTTTCTTTTCCTGAACTACCATTGGGCTTACCCAATCAAACTCTTTTATTGGTTCAATGATGCCCACCGTAGGATTTTTATCCAACTCTAAGTGGACCCTTTCTTTATACTTTGGATTGAGGCGATAAGGCCTCTGCTTGATCGGCTTTACATCCAATTCCAGTGTAATTTTCATAACCCCCAAGTCTCCTATTATCCCCTTTAGGTCTGGGAACTTTGTAGGGAACAATTCCAGGTATTCGCATAGCAATTCAGCAACCTTATCTACTATTGTGTCATCCCAATCGTCCCCAATCTTTGCAAACTTCAGCTTTGCCTCTATCCCAATGTTTACTTGTGTTTCTTTTAGTGGCGTGGTGATATTTGGATTTTCAATTTGCGGTCCTTTAACGTCATGGTGACCTTTAGTCTCAGGGATATTAATGTTCCTTAGGTTCTTGTCCTCTTCTTCGACAGTCACATTGTAGCACTCTAGTGCATCTCTCTGCTGGGTGGTCCAATCCAGTTGAATTAAGTCCAAGGGATCCTATTGTACTCTAAATATTTATGTCTTAACTTCCTGCAATGCCTCATTAATAATTTCAAACCAATCCTCAAAGCTAAATGTCAGCAAGAATCCCTGTCCCAAAACATCCCATTCTTCAGTGCCATGGTGGAGCTCTATTTCCAAGTACCAGTTCATTGGTATTACATCCAAAGTATGACAAAACAAATGTACCCATTCAGGCTAAGGCTTTGCTCCATAAACCTTAGGCCATTTGGCTAGGTGATCACGTGGGTCATTCCTTCCGTCATACTTCTCTGTTAGCCGTACTTGTGGATAACCAAACTGTAATCTCATCACCTTTCTGTACAAGCACCAATCATCAAAACTATCTTTGTGTCTACCCCACCATCTCAAAGGCATAGCGCGCAATGCCCAATCCAAGGCCTCAAAGTGATGCTTCTCTAGCACTTCCCTTTCGAGCACATCCAAAAAGTTATTGACATCAGTTAGACCATCATAGAAAGGTAGATTTATTACTTCTGACGATACACAATGCAACGACTTGGTCATCATATTACAATGTAGCATAAATACTTTATGCAGTTGATTGTTCCAGTGCTCCAACTCCTCATCTGAATCTAATATGCAGGAACTTTCACAGTCCCGAGCAATGCATCCATCTGCTGTCGGATTCACCCAATCCTTATCTCATGTTGTTATCTTATAAATGTGGTCCAAATCATCATCACTTTCATAATTGTGGATCAGTTCAATATAGCACAGTCCTTCTGTAGGGTCTAGGGGCACTACTACACAGAGCAATTTCTTCTCAAATATCATCTTTTGCTTCTTCAAATTGATTACCCCATTCATGTTCATGGCCAAATCGATCCCAAGGAGTACAGAGTAGGGATTGTTGTCATCCACAATCTCTATCACTTCAAAATGAGCCAATGCATTCGCACCCTCAATATCAAGTGTCACTCCCTACAATCTTCCCATGGGGATGATTTTTTGCTGATTTGCCATTCTTAACTGAATCAAAGACTATTGTAGCGCAGGTCTCCCCATCCTCTCCCAGGTCTATTTAGGCAAGACATTACATCCGACCCCATATCCAAAATTACTTGAGCCATCTCATATTCTCCTATCTGCACAGTGAGCCGCATATCATTCCCCATTCTTGCCTTATTCTTACCAATATTCTTGACTACGCATGGTCCATTAGGACCGTTTTCCTTCCCGGCACACTTATTTATTAGTTCCTATAGTCCTTTGACAACCTTGTTGTCGTACAACAACTTCATACAGGTCTCCAAGAAAGTAGTAAGTATGGAAGGGTACATCTCTTCAGCTGACTTGTCCTAACTTCCTGAGGTAGAGGCCTCAACAAAGATTTTCTTTACTTCCATAAATTTTTCACGTGTGTGCTTCAGATCAAACTCTGCCTCCTTTCCTAGAGCTTTGAGAACCCATTGACTTTCTTCTAGATGATTCCCCTTATCTTCGCCAATTAGTATCCTACTCTGCAACATAATATTTATCTTGGGATCCTCTTCACGAGGCTCAGTCCTCATCATCTGCAGGTTCTGAGTCGGCTCCACCCCCTTTTCTCATATCTTAGCCAGCAATACCGGGCAATCTTCAGTGGCGTGGTCAAACTGAGTAAAATAGCGACATTACTGATGCGTCAGATTCAGACAGTCTCGTGTGTAATGTCCCAATCCTCTAAAGTTGTAACAAATGACCTGTCCTCAACCTCTACCAGGTCCTCCTCCACCTCAGGCTTGTCCGCACCCCTGATTTTCACCTCACGCTACCCCATCACCTTAGTATGGAGGTCAAGTTTCTACTTGCACCCTATATGTGAGTGTTCTATCCATCATTAACTCATAACTATGGTAATTGCACTCATCATGACCCATTGATTGACAGAAGATGTAGAAGAGTTGTTGTGGTGTTTGTACGAATTTCTGCAGCAAATGGAAATTGTTTGTCACATGTTTTCTAGCTACCTAACGGATGGCACGCCATAGTGCGGGCCCTGTACTTGGCTTTGCTAGAGATTCTGACCACAGAGGCATTGGTCCCCGTACTACAACATTATTTGCGAATACTAGACAATGATCTTTTTCATGCCCCTGACGTTTTCACTTCATGCACCAAACTTCTTCTTGCACCTCTGGCTGAGTTGTCATATCTTTCTTCAGACTCTGCATTTCTAGGCAAAGGTTCTGTAACTACACATGAATCTATTGAACCCCTAGATTAGCAACTTGCATCGGTGTCTCATGCAATATCATCTCAATTTTCAGGGCTTCCACCTAGGTCCCAATCTTTTGTTGTGATAGTGCAACCCTCAGATGAGGCAAGACCGAAACCACAAACCATTCGCGATGCTGCCCATCTATTAGATTCATGTTAGTTTTACAGATTGTACACTTCAATCTCTAATCTAGATCCTAGGGTGTCTCACCAGGCTTCATCATGATCTCTTTGAACCCCACAATTGATTGCACTTCAGACTTAGGTCTACTGAATTCCTTATTCAACGCGGTCTAGATATCTACCAACACGGATGTCGGGTTATCAGTGCAGTACTTAATGTACCATGTTAGTGAGTGATCTTTCAAAGCACAAACCAATGTTGTTTTCTTCATTTGATCATATGTGATACCCTGAGCTTCCCATACAACCTTCATGATGAACCAAAACTGGTCTGGATCCTCATTTCCCAAGCCCTTGAACATAGGTAGATCTACTAAGTTTTCCATACTGAAAAGTAGCGAAGGTGGCGATGGTGTAGGTGAAGGTGTAAGTGGCAGGGATGACGATGGAGGCAGTGTGGGTAGATGGGGTATTCGCGGGAACCCTTGCTTTATCAACTGAAAAATTCTCTTTGGAGAAGCCTGTGTTGCTTCCTTGTTGTCACTTGGAGGAGGTTCAATCAGTAGACTATATTTGAGGCCTGCTTTCCCTCTGTTCCTGAAGGTCTTTCCACTTCACGTAGCCCCAAACATCAAGGTAGCTACATAACCTAGTTTTCACACAAGAGCATCTTAATCTAGATATTTAAAAATTTAAAATACTTACCTCGCGGCCCTTTGAAGAAGCGACACTCTGCTTCGCTATAACTAACCGATGTATCAACCGTGAACTTTGTCACAAACCCTCCTATGATACGATTGAGCCAATGATCGATAGCATGTGTGATCTTATCTTCAAAGGATTCTAATTTCCACACTAACTTCGGGGTCTAGACTATTGGACCGTCAATCCTTCACCTTCCTTGGTTGTCTGCCAATTTCACGATCCACTCATATAACTCAACTGGGAAGGAACATAAGAATATCTCATGTATCTCTATGTACAGATATCTATCCAACTACTATTCTTTCGTCAATCACAAATTTTTGTTCTCTTGTGCCACGAATTGCTGGATCTTTCTATCCAACCAGTCTTCAATCTCCTTCTTCGTTGGATTCCAGTGAAGCAACATCACACACCTCTTTATGTAGATCCTGGTCTCGAAAATGGAACCATTTGTTGGTTTGGTGGGCTTTGGCCCAGGTTCAACATTAATTAGCCAAGAAAATCCCTACACTACTGGCCCTTTTGGCATAGATCCATGGAGTGTAGATTGAAGTCTCACCCGAAGCAGTATGGGGGGATGCATGAACCAAGTTTCCACACCTGGAGATGGTAGTGATGTTATTTTATACCCTAATCCTTCCTTTACGCAGAGCGATAAGATTTTTAGGGCTCATCGATATACTTCTCTTATTCGGCTTCGAGACCTTCGCGAAGGTCTGCGATCATCCTTCGCGTACCCTAAATAAACGAGTTAGACACTTACGCACCTCTGTAATTTCCCTGACTGTTGTACTTACCCATATTAGCTTAAGAGTGGATAAATTCAACATGCATTATGATTATCTTTGCGTAAACATATATTCTTACTTGTGTTCATATAACAAAGTAAAACACCTAGATTCGAGCATCAATACGACATTAAATTATGAATCCAGTATTAAACATAACATAATATAACAGAAAATATCTCATACATAGGTAATTCCAGAGCAATTATCTTTATTGGTGTCCATATCTCCTTTACAAACTCTAACTACCCTGCACACACAGCTCCAGGGGTCCGCACACTTAGCTGCGGACTTCTACACTAGGCCTTTATGCACACAGCTGCAAAGCCATTTTCCTATGCTAAGACTCTTCACTCTTAGATCTCACAGACCCATTACATCAATGACTCTTCAAAACATATCCGAACTGAACTAAGAACTACCTTAGACTCTTCTAAGACTTCCCTTTTTATAGAATCCCATGATCTGCAAACCAAGGGTGGATCTCATAAAGGTTATACAAGTTACATAAACTAAGGGCAGAAACCCTTGATGACACTTTACATATTTGCGCTTCACGACCACAAAATGTGGAGACTTTACATTCTTTATACAAAACTGGGGCTGTTAGCCCCAAAACTTGGGCTTTTAACTCCAAAATTGACCCTAGGGGACTCATTCCCAACAAGGGTTATGAATTACCTGAATTTCGCAGTTTCCAGATTCGTTGGTGGAATTGGTTGGAATAGCTTGCTCAAATTTGTTCCAAAATCTCTCGCATCAACATTTGGATGGTACAAATGAAATTGGGTGAGTTCAAAACTTCATTTTATAATTAAAACTTAAACCTACTTTCCAAAAGTTCATTTTAATTTTATTAATTTTTTAATGAACTTTCTACCTTTGCTTGAAGTGTTGGGAAGGGCCTTTTTCAGAGTGATAAATATTCTCTTATCACTTAGTGACATTTTCCTGTTGCTTTGATTCCACGATCGTTGACCTATATTGGAAGGTATCATACTCTAAACTAGCATATAGGATAAGACATCTCACTTTTTCATTGAATTTTTCATCTTGACATCATACTACATACTTAGCCACAGGGTCGACCCCACTATGTGTGATTTGTTAACCTCTCTCACTCGTATTTTCATAAAATCATAACATAGCAGTAGAGCCTTTCCTTCCATGAGCTTCCTTGTTAGAACATTGCCAGCATATGTTGCGCATGCTACGAATATTGTGTAGGCTCGGGAATCCTCTTTAGTCCTGCCATGAATTTATGTTGAATCCTCATTCTTATTCTTCTCTTCTATTATTATGGTACTATATGTTGGCATTATGATACATATGTTGTACTTGATGGCAACCCACCCATCTCAGATGATAAATTATAGTGCAGCAAAGTTATTTTCTGGTTCCGCAGGTGCTCAGATCAAAAGGTGCGAACCGAAAATTTCACGCACTTTCATGCAAAGAAAAGTTCATTTCGTGCAGAGAAAAGTTCACACACTTTCATGCAGAGAAAAGTTCCTTCCATGCAAAGAAACGTTCACGCACTTTCATGTAGAGAAACGTTCACGCACTTTCATGCAAGGAAAAGCGCACACACATGGGAAATCTTATGGTTGGTTCATGGTATTTATTCCTTGGTATTTGAACCTATGGTTTTGGGCCATGGTATCTCGTCATAAGTGTTGATCCCAAGTATTGGGTCCGTGGTATTGAATTGCTATGGTTTTTGGTCCGTGGTATTGTGAAAGGCCTAAGGCTATAAAAGAGGAAGGAGATCATTTGGCAAGGCATCTTCTGAATTATTGAATATCTGATAAAGTGTTAGATCTGGAATACTATGATTGGGTTATGGTGCAGATCTGGATCTGAATGAAGAAAGAACCTGAGCGCAAGGAGAAGGATAAGTTCCATTGATGGGTCAAAATCTTAAGGCTGGAATAGTGGTAATCTGGGTTAACTAATATCTGAATGTTTGAAAGAATGAATTTATAGATTTGTACGCAGGTTTCTGAATAGTGAAGTAGCGTACATATCTTGATTTATGTTCTAACTGCCTTTGTTTATTGCTACAGTGTTCTGGGTTCAGAAGTGGGGTGTGATTACTGTTCTTATGATCTGGGTATAGTCATCAGAGAAGTGTTTATTTTGATTTAGTTTTGATTGGTGAAAAGGTGATTGGTTGATGAAGAAATTCTTGATGTTTGATTGATGTTATTTGTGGATCCAGTCTAAAAATTTATGAAACGTGGTCCCTGGAAGGAAGAGAAGGTTGTAGTCTTCTACAGGTAGCAGCCTGCATACTAGTATCTCAACTAGTACAAGAACTAAGGGGGTTGTAGCTCTCTACAGGTAGAAGCCTGCGTACTGGTAAAGGACTGCACCAGTACATAATCATTGTAAAAAGAAGTTTCTAATTGAAAAGATAGAGACATATTGCAGCAGGTGGTTTTCACCGACATTGGGTTTCCACCTTATATCTCTTGTTCTTGTGTGTGATTGTATTCAACTCTATTTTTCTGTTCCTGGTTACTGTTTATATGATCCTGATGCAGAAATTAATGTTCAACACCTATATAATATTTTAAATTATAAGTCTGTATGGTATACTCGGGTTTCCTTATCTGTAGTTGCATATATACACAGTTTGCTCTAACTGAAGTAGCATATATGTTCTGGGTTTGAAAAAGAAAATATTTGACTAGATAATATTGATTCACCCC
>APFE030363100.1:111622-138268 GCA_000404065.3 Pinus taeda | reverse complement strand
ACAATAGTAACATTAGTGGGCTTATATGGGGTACAATAGTAACAATATGGGCACTATGTGGGTACATCAATATAATAAGTGGGTTTTACTAATAACAATAAGGGTTACACTACTAGTATAGGGGCCTAACATAATAAGAAGAAGAAGAATAAGAATAATAAAACACACCCTTTGGAGTGTGAAAATGAAGAACAAAGCAAATCCTTCATGAAGCGTAGAACAGATCTATCATCAAGAATACAAGATGAAGCAACAAGGAAGACAGTTTTGAATTTGCCACCTCATCATGAATCCCATGTCATCATTGTCAAGTTGTAACTTGTACAAGTGTCATCATAGTGGTCAATGTATGTCCATGTGGAGTGTAATTATGTATTTTCAAAGAAAAGGACAAAATGTAATCTTTGGAATTCCAAGAATCATATGTGGAACATGAAGAGTCACATAGTCATATACGTACAAAGAATGTATAGAAGTCCAAAAGTCATTTAGAAGTTCAAGAATTATTTAAAAGTCCAAGGTTCATGGTGGTAATCCAAGCTTCATGAGGATATGAAAGTTCATTCCTCTTGTTATAAAAGCAGCCTCATAACTCATGCAAGGGGCTTTTAGAGGCTTAAGTTTTAGAGAGCTAGTCTTGGCTTCTCTACTTGGCATAGGAGAGAAAATATATTCTTTGGAGAAGTAAGAAGTGACATAATGTTCCACTATTGGAACTAGTGTTCACCATTGTAATTGATGTACATGGATATTTCACCTTATAACTGAAGCTATATGAGCCAACACATTTTCATGCATGTATCGCAAATGTTTTAGGACTATTCTTGAGACATTTATGGTATATTTTTTGTTCATATGTAATGGAGAAATTGAACTATTTCGGTGGCTTCGGTAATTATCTTGTTGAATGTGTGTTGTATTCAACTTAATATCGTTGTGTGAACTATTTCACTAACAAATATTTTCATGCTCTCATGTGCCTTTTCTAGGATAGTACTATTACTTTCCTCTTTGAGACTCATTTTTTGTCTCCCCTCGTGACGGTTTCCTTTTACAACCTACAATTGGTGCTTCACAATGTCATCTTACTTGCTTATTCAAGGTTTATGTATATAATCTCTTATGTTATCCGTAGAAACCAAGACGAACCTTTGCGTTATGGTGGTCAGGTCGATACTCTATATGGGGCTCCTACTCCAAATGGTGTGAGGTCTAATTGGGACTTCACATTGGGGAGACCCCCTATATGTTGGCGGTATCTAGCACTGTCAACAATTCGGCCTTCATAATTGTACTTGGATTAATGTGTGTTTCATGTAAAAACAAAAAATATTATTATTATTATTTATCAAGCATGTTCTTCATGCTCTATTTTTTGTCAAAGGAAAAATTCCAAGGGCATGTTATTTGTGACCCTACTAAAAAAAAAAATGTGTAAGCATAATTTGCTCCTCCATGTTGCCAAGTCATCCCTCCAAGATGACAAGTTAGCCTTCCCAATAGTCATGTCTCTTCGCATGTGAAAAAAATTTATATTGGCACCAATCCCTCGTCAATTTGGAAACCAAATTGTGATCTTTTGTGGCAGCAAGTTCAAGTCTTTTTTTGAGGCACACATATCTGAATTTTGAGGCACATACCTAAGTTTTGAGTCAAGTATATCCTAAATTTTGATGCAAACATATATTCAAATTTCTAAGGCACATACAACCGATATTCCTTAGGCACATGAAATATATTTTGTGACTTATGAGTGAGATTCTAAGGCACTGTTCATGCGAGGATTTTATGGGATTATCTTTGTAATTATTAGGCCGAAATAAAGGACGAATTTAGATCTATTTTTTGGAAACAATATTTGACATTTTATGACAATTTTGTGGACTCTCCATTGGAAAAAATTGTGCCATCTAGTGGATAGAAATTGTCGCATCTTGTGTACAGATCTATAACAGACTGTATGTGGACTATTGCTTGTTGGAGGGATTACTTGGCACTTGGATCATATTAGGTCCCCATAGTACTAATGTAGCCCCTTATTTTTATTAGTGCAATCCCCTTATTGTTATTAGTGCAACCCCCTTATTGTATTGTTGTGCCCATGTAGTCCCCATATTGTTATTATTGTGCCCCATAGAAGCCCACTGTTATTATTGTTGTGCCATTACATTATTATTGTTATGTCGTCTCTGATTATATTGTGACCCGTTAGACTCCTATATATAGAAAGGAGGTATTATCATTTGTATCATCCAAAGAATTATTCATTTGTGTAATGTAAAGGAGGTTTCCCCCTCGAAGAGGCTAATTTTGAAGTAAGTGATCTATCTTTTCTTCTATTTTGTGAGATGGTTGCATAACATAGCATTGGTTTGTTTTGAATTGGATTTCTCTTCTTGATGAAGAAGCTAAAAGGAAATGATTGATGGGTTTCCCCTTTTGAGTTTTGCCCTAGAATGGAGCATGATTTCTTGTGTCTCTTGTCTCTTTTTTTGCATTGTACTTGTGTAATTACTTGATGATCTAATGAATGAAGTAAAAAATAAATGGAAAATGAATACATAAAAAATCACAAGTAATTACCATGATAAGAAATTCTACCTTCAATTAGAATTTCAACACCCCTGTCACTGTTATTAACCAAAGACCAAATGATTTAGCAACTAAAGTAATTTTCTCTGCATATTATGTCACACTAAGAATTAGTGTTCAAATTTTGCCTATATAATTAAACCAATAGATTTTGACTTTTCATCCATAGTCTTGTCCTATCCTATCACAAAGAGCAACTCAAAATTATAACCTAGTTTTTTAGCACAATGATATTCCACAAATTGCAAGAAATTATGACATTTATTAATGACTAGACAGGAAGGAATAGATTCAGTAATTCACACCTTTGAAACAACCAAGCATGATATATAGAGTACGACCTACAATTCATACAAAGACTACGATCTATTTTAAGTTGTGTCATTATAGCAAGCACCTTGGCTTGTGGGGGTGTTTTATTTCTTTCTTATACCGTTGGACTTGATCCATAATTCCCAAGTTATTTGCTAGCCATCAAAATGATCGACAATTATAAATTTATTGTAAAGGGTTCTTACATAGTGTTGTTATGAACTAGATAGGACCAATCATACTTTGACATCTTTTCACCACATATTCCTTCACTGTTGTAATTCAGTGCTTTTATGCAAAGAGCAAGCCAATGTGGATGCGATGGTTACCATACAAACTCTAGATCATTCATGTGATCATTAATCCACATCATCAATCTCAATCAGGTCATAGACACATTCTTCACATTTATTTTTGAAAGAAGCCTACACCAACCTAAAAGAGAAATGGATCAAAACCAAAATCTCAAGGTTAGAACACACTAGATCTCCATCATAGGAAGGAAACATTAGATTATTATTAATCAACGATGTGATTACACCAAAACAAAATTTCTACATTTCATATACACTATGTTCTCAATCAATCTAAGCCAAGGAGCATGTTTATACTTTAATCATTATTGTCGTTGCTCCATACTTACCAGATAACCCAAGACTTGATCGTGTGACATATATGTACCAGAACAAGAGACAAACACCACTACATCAAGCAATCCACCAAATGATAATACAATATCTAGGTCACATGTTGCGGATCCTCTCATCATCATGGTGAATACATAGATCGGCTCAATAAACTACATTAGATCACACTTACCCTCATGATTGATCTTGACATTACTTGATCACCTCACTTAATTGCATTAATACATCTATGTGCTTCCATCTTTGCATATATATATATATATATCATTTTGATTGAATTAAGTCGACAAAGATATCATGGAACTTTACCATGGTAGGATTTACTAGAATGAAGCCAACACAATATTACCATGGGTATTTCCCCTTGCTTTTATAATAGACCAAAATTGGGCCAACGTGGTAAATCAATCAATGCATGAGAATTTATTTGATCAATAATTTTAATCATACCCTTAATTCTTAGTGCATGAAAATATTTAAGATAGCCATAACATTATTTGTATATTTTGTCAATTAACTAATTGTTGTCGTTGTGACAAACACCCTCCAAAAGTTTTCCTACATCCTAAATTTTGCAGCCTCCTTATGATCTTATGACCATTCATCTCAATTTGTTCATGGTCAATTCGTGATTGGTTGATACTTTTCTAAGTCCTTAATTTTTCTTTTGAGATTTTAACTATCAAAGTCACTTGCTTACACATGTCTATATTTTGATGCATCCATAAGTGCACCCTTTCTTAGTAAGCATAGTAGTCCATGTCTATCCTTTGAAGATAGGCATTGCATTGTCTTGGAAGACAGCAGTTGCACAATACTCGATAATAGTAATCTTGTAATATTTAGTGGCATACATTGCGCAACTCTCAAACATTGTGCAATCCTTGATGACAATACGTGTGCAATTGATAAGGACAGTGACTGTCGAATCCATGTGGATAGTCAATGCACAATTCCAATGGACAATATCTCTCACTTTTAGTTACAAGTGTATCATCATCTCAATGAGTTTTCTCAACTATCGCTTTTGCACATTTTTTCTTTCATAAGTGTTGCTTTAACTTTCGCGACTATTGTTTTTGTTTGCTTTCACTTTCACAAGTGTCACTTTTACTTTCTTTAGCTTTTACATGTGTCACTTTCACTTTCTTTAGCTTTTGAAAGTGTTGCTTTCACTAATTCCTACTATCACAAGTGCCACTTTTGATTGTTTTCACTTCTACATGTGTCACATTTTGGCGCACCATTAGAGGAAGATCTAACACACTCTTCCAAATTAGTTGATATTATATATAATAAGAGTATGTGCTAAACACTCTCCCACAACTTGGCGCACTTTCTGGTTGCAGTCAACACTTGTGTCGTAACTTGTATTCTAAGTGTTACAAAGCTACGTTTCAATTGTCACACTTAGAAATAAGTGTCGCTTTGTTGTCATTTCAAGGTATGCATGTGGATCTTGAGTACTGTGCATTGTCTAGACTTGTGTTTCATGATATACATGTGTGTGATTCTTTTTTGGAACTTGCGTATATCATGTGTTCTCTCTTGTTCCATTGATCCAACACTTAGCCTTTTTTGGGATTTCCCTTGCCTTCACACTATGCATACCTAAACTCTCAACTATTGGATGAGTGCATTGCAAAACATTAGCCATTAAGGATACATTCCTTATCTCCTACAAATGTGCATTGCATCATCCTAAGGATGCATTCCTTATCTCCTACAAATGTGCACTGGGTCATCCTAAGGATTGCCTCCTCCATAAGCACACGTACAATCCTGAAGCATAGTATCTCAAGTATTTACTGCTTACACTTTCTCACTATGCCCAGAGATGACTTCTGCCTACCTCCAATTTTCATTTCATAATTCTAGTGGACAGTGGAAACTCTTCTTGATCGTTGTTGAAGAGAACTATGTAATTCATTGAGTTGTCTCTCAATCATTGCGCATTGCGTAATTTTAGTGGCTAAAATTGCCATCCCTATTGACTGAAACCCCTCACTGTATAATTCGTTGCCTTTTCTTACCTCCTACTGTGCATTGTGTAGTTCCAATGGACAGTGGTGTCATCCCTCAGTTGTTGTGAAGCTTAATTGTGCAATCCTTGCCTCCTCTTCCCTAAGCATTGTGCATTGTGCAGTCACAATCAACAGTCACACCACCCTCCTTTATTAGACTTTCCCAATGTGCAGAAGCTCTGTCAATCCTATCCTACACTGTGAAGTGCACAGTTCCAATTAATAGTGAGGCATCCCTGGACCCTTGCAACAGAGAACCGCATAATACCTTGTCTCTTTCTCTCTCTTGGACAACTTCAACCCTCAAGCCTCTAGTCATTGTCTTCAGTACTTCACACACATGCTTGTCTCTTCATCTTTCCCTAACATAATGTGCATTTCTAGTGCATAGTCTCCCACTTCCTACCTCTTGTAACTACACAACGTACCTAATAAATTCTCTCTCTTGCATAAATCCATCACAGTCAAGACTTTCCATAAGCAAAGGTAGAATAGGTGTTTTTTAGAATGATGTTGGCTTGTCATGAGTGGACATTTTTTGTAGGTGTTATCATCTCAACATGGCAAGGTGATGCTCAAGGGAGGTTATCAAGGATAGGTTAAAAGAAGGCACTTGTGAATAAGAAGCAAAAAGTGGAACCATCATGAAGGACATCATGGAATATTGGACCATGATGGAGAGATGGCAACTCATACTGACTTAGAATGTTCCAATACTTATCCAGGCCCTTTGGAGGGTGAATATGGAGTAAAAGCAAAGATCCATCATGAAGAATTCGAAGTCATATCAGCAAAGAGAAGAGATTTGCATTGATACAATGAACTCTTATGTCATCGTCGCCAAGTCATGGCTTCTCAAAGTGTCATCACAAAATTCATGTGCTAATGTATTTTCCCACATCACTCACAGAATGTAATTATGTGATTTCCAAAAAATGAGAAAATATAAAATGTGTGGAAGCACAAGGGTCCTAAATAGAATGTGAAAAGTCACTAGAAAGTTCTAAATTCATGTAGAAGCTCAAAGGTCACATAGGAATTCGAAAAGTCATAATAGGAGCTCAAGAGTCATGAGGGAGGTCAAGAGTCACATGGGAGGTGGAGAGTCACCTTACTTGTTATAAATACATCCTCATAGCTCAAGAGAAAGGACTTTGTACTTTCACCTTGACTTCTCTAGCTTGGAATAAGAGAGAAGATAATTCTTAGGAGGAGCAAGTGGTGACTTAATGTTCCACTATTAGGACTAGTGTTGTGTCATTGTAATCATGTATCTTGGAACTTTCACTTAATATATGAAGCTCTTGGAGCCAGTGCACTTTCAAGCATATGTTGTGAATGATTATAAGACTATTCTTTCATTGTTTGCAATGTATGTTTATGTTAACATATACTAATGAAAATGAATTATTTCATTGGCTTTGGTATGCATATTGTTGAATGTGTGTTGTTATTTGCTTTTATGATAATTTTTATCTTGTGAACTACTTTGCAGGTTAATAAATTCTTCTTTCCATGCTATTATGTGTCCCTTTTAGGATAATACTATATCTTTTCTTCTAGAGGCTCACTCTCTCTTTACCCTTCCAGTGAAAGTACCTTATATACATTGCAATTGTATACTTCATAGTGTCAACTTACTTGCTTGTTTCAAAGATTGTTTGTATAATATCTTATGTTGATATTTTCAGCCAAGTAAAATCCCTAAGAATAATGGTGGTCAAGCCTATTATCTGGTTGGGGCTCCTACTCAAAATGGTGTGAGGTCTAATTGGGTCTTCATATCAAGGAGACCCCCTTTGTTGGTAGATTTCCAGCATCGTTAACAATTGGGACTAGAGGGAGGGGAAGATGATAAGTTGAGCTTGTTGAGTCTATTTGAATCTTTTATCTTGAATGGATCATTCCCAAATCATAATCCCGGGATCTTTTTCTAACAAAGAAAATCTTTCACTCCCTATGGAACTTATTTACAACTTGTCTCACTTAAAGTTTTATGGTGAAGGTGGAATATCCATAGCCGAGGATACATATCAATTTCTTAAGTTTTGTGATTTTCCTTAAGGGAATTGTGAAGATGTTTCTTGTGAATTATTCACCCTCCTACTTGAAGGTTGAGTTAAGTTGTGGTGCCATACCTTACCAGTTGCTTCCATTCATTCATTTGAACAACTTTTCAAGGAGCTTCATCAAACCTTATATGGGTGTGATTACCGAGATGTTTATAAAAGGATTAATCAGCTTAGAATGAAGCCTTATGAGTCAATAGAGAGTTTTTCCAATAGATTTCTTCACCTATATTATGAGTTTCCTAAAGAAGATGTATATTGGAATTTCTTTAAGCAAAAGTTTTAATGTTTGGTTCAAATCTTTTTGAAACATTGTGATTTGAATCCTCGGTTGATTGTGATCTCCCAACTTTTATTAATCATGAGACACCTCTAATCACAAAGGAGGAACCTACTATCTCTTTTTTCTCTTTTCCTCCTCCCTTTTCATTGCCTAACAAGGTAGTTTCTAGTGTTATTTTTCAAGTTGGGAAATCAAAAAATCAAATTGTTGATCCTCCTCTTCCACCTTATTTTTTTTCCAATGGCTAAGATCTTATTCGAGAAAACTTTCAATGGTATAATAAATCCATGGAGCCTAAGGTGAAAATTGATCCCTTGATTCCAAAAGATCGCCACAATATTAAATTTGATAACATTAAAATTGTTGTTTCTTCAAGTATTACCTGTCATCCCCTATTATCTACATCTCATGGCCCTTTGTACCTTGATTCGCTTGATCAATCTGATCCACTAGCAAGTCCTTTAGATACTCTCAATTCTAAATTTGTTTGTCCAAGTTTTGATCAGATACAAGGTGGTAGCATTCCACAGGTATAGGAGCAGAAAGGTGACGACACTTTTGATCTTTCTTCCCTATTTCAAAGTCCTCTATGTCAATATGTTGTTCCTTCATTCTTGGTTGAACTAGAATCTTGCAATCTCGGTAATAATTCAAATGAAATCAAATTTATTAACCAAGAGAAAACCTTGGACATTTTAATGACTGTGATCTCATTGATGAATTCCCACGTATATCGTCCAATCTTTTGATTTCTCAATAAGGTCTTCTTGTAGCAACTTCTTCTCTGTATTACTATCCCTCGTGTCCTACTGCTTGTAATGAATTAACTTGTGATGAAAATATGTCATGCTCTTTGAATATACAATATGATTAGTTTAATTTTAAATTAACACAAGGCACTGAGGTCATCCATGATGAAGAAGAAAGCAATGAAATCATTCATAGAACATCCATTCCTAGCATTGCAGTTTCCAGTCTTGCATGAGGATAATTCTTTAGTTCAGGTTGATCATTAGATTTATCCTATATATACATCCATAGATACACAATCAGAAGGATCTTATGACTTGAGTAATTTGTTTCTTTAAGTTGAAAAATCCGATTAAACCAGTGATGTAGATGGCTACCATATAGATAATATTGATCTTGTTGAAATAATTTATACTAGTTGTGCACATGTAATTCGTAATCTAACTTAGCTCTCAAAATATAATTATTCAACATTTGAAATGTATGGGACTTGTCAAGGAGTCAAGGCAATTTAACTCTTTTTTATTATTTATGTGAGGTTCTCACTATCCTGATGGGGTCCCTGAACTAGGTCAAATCTAGACTTTCTCGCATGATTCTTTTTTCTACATTCTTTCACTAGATGCAAACTTGTTCTTGAAGTATTTTTGGTTTTTCCAGGACAATTTTTCTAATTTTGAAGATTGGGTTTCTTATCAAATAGAAATTATATTTTAGTTGATTCATCTTCATGTAAACCTCTTGCATTGAACTCGAGATTGGAAAGTATATCCTTCATGGATGCACAAAGCTATGAAGCTTATCATTCTGATTATCAAGATAAAGGTCATCATTGGCTAAAGAATTCATATATGCTAAGTGATTTTGTGAATAATCAACTCTTAATATTTATTGAGAATGTTATGAAGCTAATCATTTTTATTCTTGCCTAATCAATCCTTTTGAGTAGCATTCAATGCTTGAATCATTTAGTAGATCAATACCCCCATGTTGATATGGATACTAGATTTGATTTGTCATATCCTTCTAAACTTTTGTTAATGTGTTATTCTAATCGGTTTCCCAGATTTACAAGGCCAACAATTGTTCTTAATTCCCAAAGCTTTCGTATCACTGGTTCGATATAGAATTGGACATAAGGGAACTAATCACAAATCAAGAATCTTGTATGACAAGCCATCAATCTGATCATAACACTTGGTCTAACAATGGTCATTCAACTAATTATTTTCCCACTAGTATATCTTATGATAGTTATTTTACATTGATTGACCTTATTGAACCCATTGGTCTTTATGATTTATCATTTCACTGTTCATATACTTGTCAATCAGTTGAGGCACTTCAAACTTTGTTGATGGTTATGTCAGGCCCTCACTATCTTGATAAGGTTTCTGAATGAGATCAGGTCATCTTTCCTTTGCAAGATTCTTCCCATGATTCGAATGTGCTAATTGAAATTTAATTCTTCCAAGAGTTTTAGGGTTTTCAAAAGGATTGTTTCAAATTCCATGATCGAATCTATGATTGATTGGAAACATCTTACTTAGCAAGCTCTCTCACAAATACTAAGTTTCAATATTTCTTGATGTTTTCTAAGAAGGAGAACACATATGAAGTTACATTCACAAGAAGCTTTTGAGGTTTGTATGATTGTTGTTCTAATAAAAAAGGTAAGGTTGCAGACTGTTTAAATTTAGTTGTTACGGCACATTTTTCTGCTAGTAGGCAAGACCTTCTATATCTTATACAAGTTATTCATGATCATATCTTTATTTTTGCACTCTATTTTATACTTTCCCTATTTGATCATATATTTATGCTTGCAAGTCGAGAAAAAATTTGATGGTTTCACTGGAAATTTCACTTCTCTTAGCCCTGACCTTCTATCCGATTAGGTTAGGAGTAGGTCTAGTCGCATTTTAGCTTTTCTTTTGCATTGCATCTACCCTGCTTTTCGCTCTTTATCTAGTATTTGTGGTTGCTTTATTTTCTTGCTTCTCATCTTGTATGTTACCTTTCAAATTTAATCTCACATTTTCCTTGTTCTCTTACTTTGCTTTTCTTGTTGTATCATTAATCTTATTTGGCTCAAGACACAAAATGGTGAAGATTTGAAAGGGATTTGTGACACACATCAACACTTGGTTAACTTTTGGTCCATATTATTTGATTGGATTTTATATCTTTAACATCTATGATGTTTGAATGGAAAATATGATTCATTCACACAAAAATCTATAAGTTGAACCATGATGCCTGTATCTATTTTAGGATCTTCATTCCTTGACTCAGTATGGTAACTAAATGGTTTTTTTCTTGTTGATCCACCAAGTAGAGAAGGGAAACAAGAAAACTAAGAGCAAGCATATTAATTTCAAAGGTATATAACAATATTTAAAGGAATAACCTCTTTTTCTCTCAATAAGTCAGGATTTGTCTCCCACCCTAGTGATACAAACACTAATAAAATGCCAATGAGCATATCAAAAATAAAATTAGGAGTGAAAGAAGAGGAAGGCTTACTATGCAGAGAGGTGGAGAAAGCAACTCTGTCAGGGTACTGAACATGCTCGTGAGCAGCGAAGCAATGCTTGTGTTCCCATAGTGACTCTGTCGGGGTACTAAATAAGCCTGATGGCAGTGCAGCAACAATAGATATGGAACTAAAACTCTAATCATCTTAAACTCTCAAATATATATTACCCTTCTCCTAGATTGAAACAATTAAGATATGGTAAGTTGTGTAAATGTGTTTAGATGAGAAAGGGGATAGAACAAACTATACTTATAAAATGATAAATGGGGAAGTTGAGTTTATCCACATGATGAATCAATAATTTCTGAAAGACTAGACTCTATGTATAAAACTAGACCTAAGTATAGAAGCTTAAGTTCTTCTAGCGTATCGCCAAGTGTTGTCGTTGTGACAAACACCCTCTAAAATTTTGCCTACATTGTGAATTTTGGAGCCTCCTTGTGATGTTATGATCGATCATCTCAAGTTGTTCGTGGTCACTTTCATCATTGGTTGATACTTTTCTAAGTCCTTAAGTCTTCTTTTGAGATTTTAACTGTTGAAGTCACTTGCTTACACATACCTAGCTTTTGATGCATCCATAAGCACACCATTTCCTTGCAAACCTAGTAGTCCATGTCTATCACTTGATGACAGGAATTATGCAATCTTGGAAGACATTGTTTGTACAGTCCTTGGTAACAATAATTGTGCAGCCTTTAGTGGAAAACATTGTGCAACTCTCAAACATCACACAATCCCTGATGACAGTACTTATGCAATTTACAGGGACAATGACTACACAATCCATGTGGACAGTCAGTGCACAATTCCAATTAAGATTCTCTCTCATTCTTAGTTACAAGTGTATCATCATCTCAGTGAGTTTTCTCAACTATCGCTTCTGCACCCTTTTTCTTTCATAAGTGTCGCTTTCATTTTCACGACTGTCATTTTTTCTTGATTTCACTTTCATAAGTTTTTATTTTTCTTTATTTAGCTTTTGCATCTATCTCTTTCACCTTCTTTAGCTTTTGCAAGTGTCATTTTCATTGATTCTTACTATCGCAAGTGCCTCTTTGATTGTTTTCACCCCTGCATGTGTCACACTTTGGCACATCGTTAGAGGAATCTCTAGTGCACTCTTCTACATTATTTTATCTTATATATAAAAAGAATATGTACTAGACACTCTCCCACGACTTATCGCACTTTTTGGTTGCAGTTGACACTAGTGTTGTAACTTGTATTTTAACACAAAGCTACATTTTGATTGTCGCACTTAGAAATAAGTGTCGCTTTATTGTCACTTCAAGGTATGCATGTGGATATTGAGTATTGTACATTCTCTAGGCTTGTGTTTGATGGTATACATGAGTGTGATTCTTTATTGGAACTTGCTTATATCATGTGTTCTCTCTTGTTTCATTGATCCAACACTTAGCCATTTTTGGCCTTTCCCTTATCTTCACACTCTACATACCTAGAAACTGAGCTACTAGATGAGCACATTACCCAACCTTAGCTAGCAAGGATGCATTCCTTATCTCCTGAAAATGTGAATTGCGCCATTCTAAGGACAACCTCCTTCGAAAGCACATGGTACAATCCTAAAGTATATTCTCTCTAGTATTTACTGCTTACACTTGCTCACTGTGCCCAGATCTAACTTCTGCCTACCTCCATTGCACATTATGCAATTCTAATGGACAGTGGAGCCTCCTCCTGATTGTTGTCAAAGAAAATTATGTAATTCACTTATCCTATCCCTCAATCATTGTGCATTTTGCAATTTCAGTGGCTAGTATTGCCACCCCTACTGATTGAAACCCCTCACTACATAATTCCTTGCCTTTTCTTGCTTCCTACTGTGTATTACGCAGTTCTAGTGGACAATGGGGTCGTTCCTTAGTCCTTGTGAAGCTTGAATGTGCAATCCCCACCTCCTCTTCCCTAAGCACTATGTATTACACAATCACAGTTAGTAGTCACTCCACCCTTGTATCCTGGACTTACCCACTGTGTAGAAGCTTTGTCAATCTTAACCTACACTGCGTAGTGTGTAATTCTAATTAGCAGTGAGGCATCCCTCGACCCTTGCAACCAAGAACTATGAAATTCATTGTCTCTTTCTCTCTCATGGGAAGCTTCAACCCTCAAGCCTCTAATCGTTGTATTTAGTACTTGACACACATATCCAAGTTCTTACCTCTTGTAATTGTGAAATGCACCCATGGAAGCCTCTCCCTCTTAGCCCTTTCACGGATCCATCATAGTCAGCACTTTCCATGAGCAAGCAAAGATAGAATAAGTGTTTTTTGGACTGTTGTTGGCTTGTCATGGGTGGACTTGATTTGTAGGTGTTATCATATCAACATGGTAGGGTGATGCTCAAAGGAGGTTATCAAGTAGATATTATAAGAATGCACTTGTGAAGAAGAATCAAAAGGAGGATACATCACTAAGGACATGAAGGAACCTTGGACCATGATGAAGAGATGACAACTCATGCTGACTTGGAAGGTTCCAATACTTATCCAAACCCTTTGGAGGGTGAAGATGGAGTACAAGAAAAGATATATCATGAAGAAGTCAAAGTCATAGCAGCAAAAATAAGAGCTTGGCATTGATACAATGAAGTCTTATGTCACCGTCGCCAAGTCATGTATTCTCAAAGTGTCATCTCAAAAGTCATATGTGTCAATGTATTTTTCCATATCACTTGTGGAATGTAATTATGTAATTTCCAAAAAATGAAAAAATGTAAAATGTGTGGAAGCCAAAGGGTCCCACATGGAATGTGAAAAGTCACTAGAAAATTATAAATTCGTGTAGAAGCTCAAAGGTCACATAGGAATTCAAAAAGTCATAATAGGAGCTCAAGAGTCATGAGGGAGGTCAAGAGTCACATGGGAGGTGGAGAGTCACCTTATTTGTTATAAATATACCCTCATAGTTCAAGAGAAAGGATTTTGAACCTTTCTCCTTGGCTTCTATAGCTTGGCATAAAAGAGAAGATCATTCTTTGGAAGAGCAAGTGGTGACTTAATGTTCCATTATTGTGCCTAGTGTTGCATCATTGTAATCATGTCTATTGGAACTTTGTCACACTTTCATGCATATGTCGTGAATGATTGTAATTTTATTTGTTCATTTTTTGTGGTGTATGTTTATGTTAACACATAGTAATGAAACTTAACTATTTTTTTGGCTTTGGTATGAATCTTGTTAAATGCGTTGTTATTTTCTTTTACGATCATTGTTATCTTGTGAACTACTTTGTAGGTAACTCAATTACTCTTTCCATGTTATTATGTGTCTCTTTTAGGATAGTACTATTACTTTTCTTCTAGAGGCTCATTCTCTCTTTTCCCTTCCTTGAAAGTACCTTATATACATTGCAATTGTATGCTTCACAGTGTCAACTTGCTTGTTTCAAAGATTGTTTGTATAATGCCTTATGTTCATAATTGCATCCAAGGAAAACCCCTAAGCATAATGGTGGTCGATCCTATTATCCAAATGGGGATCTGTTGGGGCCTTGAAAATTGTTGCTTCAACACAGGGGGAAAACCACCCGATCTGGACCTTAAGACAAGTCCTTTTTCGTTTAGGTAGTAGCTCTGACTAGGGATAATGGGACCAGTCTCCCAATGAAAGGTGATTGAATGAGTGTGTAATTCTTATAGTGAAGTGAAATGGATGGATTTGCAGTAATGAATTAAATGGAAAAATATATCAATTAATCTACTCTATAGCCTGAGATTGTTTAACTTTTATCTAGATGTGATCTATAAAGATTTTCCTTAGTAAATGACAATATAGATTGCTCAAACACCAATGGAAATGAAACTATTTCAAGATGATTAGTTTGATTAAATAATTAATCAAAATAATGTGTAAATTCATATCGCATTTAGAATATCAAAGCAAATTGCTTAACATGTATAAAAATATCAATGGTAGAATGATCAGTAGTGAATACATGTAACAATGTTCTTTAAATACCATTTAACAAGCAATCTGAAAAGATAATTTCACTATTTATTTACGAAGAAAACAGAGGTACAGCTATATAAATACCATATGCATGTTGTTGAACTCATAAAAGAAATAGCAGCAGTTTATTCATTCTCACAAAGATGATTCCAGGAGTACAGTAGTGCAACTTCTCAAAATTCTTTATGAAAATTCGAAAAAACCAATGTTCCAGTCGTTCTATTGAGAAAAGTATGAAAGTGCAATAGTGCGAGCTTTTGTAAGCCTTTCTTCATAAAATTCAGGACCTTTATTTGATACAACAAGTTCAAATAGCAAAAAACAATTGAATCTATTGTGTAGAGCATTTAGGTCATTCAAACAGATCCCTGCAATATGCTTAAAGAAAAACAATTTTTTGGTAGCAATGTTCTGAAAGTGATTTGTTGTTTCATCAGCTTTGTTTGTTCCATCGGATTCTCTTAATGTTTTTCTATATGTTTGAATTGAATTGCCACTTATCAGCACAGTGTTCTTCCCCTTGTCATGACCCTGAACAAGGAAAACAAGAATTGATAAGTTGAAAATAAATGTCACTAATAAGAGAATTTCTTTTGAAACAAATCACTTTTTCCGGAAATCAGGAAAAATGTAGAGCGTAATAAATCTGAACAGAACCATCATGGAGAGGAATGTGGATTGATATTTGTGGCAAGAGAGGTGGACTTTATGGTCTTGTCGCAAAATCGCAATCACTTTTTAGGCCAAGAGTTGAATTATCGTCATATTTCAAGCAAGGATAATCCTTATTGAAATAGACGAAAATCTGAATAAGACCAAAGTGCAATTGGAATGGGCAGAGGAGGAATGGCTTAAGTTCTGTGGCTTTTGTGATAGTTGCGGACGCGATATTTTTATGATTTGACATGTAATTATTATCACATGCAGGGCTTATTGCAAATCGCAATCAGCGTTCAAAAAGATTGAGACTGTGATTCTTGCAATTGCACAGATGCGGGAGATTTATCAGTTGGAGTGAATAATCCCATCGAGTCTGGCTATCGCAATTGTATTCAGCATGAGGCAAGACTTAAGCCTTTGAATTTTAATTTTTTGTGATAGTCATGGGCACAGGATCTCTTAGAAATGTAGTTAATAATCCTGTCAATTCCGGGTGGCCTAATCACAATCGCAAATCGACTGGGTGAAGGATTTGTTATAAGTCGTGTCCCTATGAAATTTGCGATTGCGAGGTCCCGAGATGACGTGCCAGTGATGTCATGAATGATGTGGGAAATGTACAATAGGGATGTAAAAATTTGTAGACTATGACTTTTGCGATTGCACGGACACAGGGGATTTATGAATTGGAGTGAATAATCCGTCGAGTTTGGGCCTTTATCGCAATCGTAATCGGCACGAGACAGGACGCTTTGGTAACTGCAATAGCTTCAGATGTGGGGTTTTATGGTATGGATTTTATAATCCCATCGGGTCTGTGGCTTTATTGAAATCTCAATTATAGAGGGGCAGATGATAAGAGTTGGCCAAGAGATTAGTGATTTGCGATATGTGGGAAGGGATGACATCATGGTGATGTGGCGAATGACATGGAGGATCTATGTGGCAGATGACGTGGAACTGACATGGAAGATGAAATCATATTGCAATCGGAAATCGAGATCATATCGCAATCAACATTATCATGAGGCATGATTTTAGAACTTTGCGATTGCGATATAAGCCCCAGACGCGATATTAATATAAACTGTAGTGAATAATCCCGACAGTTTTGGGCCTTATAGAATATCACAATTGAGAAAGGGAGCAGGGTATGAACTTTGGAACTTTTTTGTGATAGCCCACGAATGCAATATTAATATGTATTTGCATGTGTTTTCTCGTCGAGTCCGGGCTTTATCGCATATCGCAATACGTGGTGTAGAGCGGTTTTTGCATTATGTTGATTTATTATGGGATATGCAATACGAGGTATGGATGTGATGCAGGGTATGGTGGAGTGTTAGATTTTGTAAAGACTTAAACCTTCAGGAATCTTAAAGAAAATTGTTTTATTTTGTTTTTTTTAATCAAATAACCCATAATGTCTATTACTTAAGGTTTTTTAAGGCCTAAGAATAAGTCTTGGTTCTAGGGGCTATTTAATTTTGTTTTTTGGGATAATCAAGGTTTAATACTTAGGTTTTAATTAAAAATCCTAAGTATTAAACTTTAATTATAATATTTTTCTAAAATTTAAGGGTCCCTATTTTAATATAAGAAATTTCATAGGAAATTTATAATATATTAAAATGGGGGGATGTTGAATAGTGCGACAGGCTCCTACTCCAAATGGTGCGAGGTCTAGCTGGGATTTCATACTTGGGAGACCCCCTTTGTTGGTGGATTTTTGGCATCGCTAACACTAACCACAATAGAATATGACCAAATCAATGTGTTTCCTGGCTAATTACTTGAATAACTGACCAATTAGATATTGGGTTGTTGGATGCTTGATAATTCTTGCTCATGTACATGTGCCACACTTCTCCCACTAAGACATCAATCATCTGGACAACAATCTAGAGGATTTCCATCAATGCCAACTATAATGCAAACAAGCTTCTTTTCTAAAAGTTCTTTTGAAAGGTCGTCATTCAAGTCATCCGAACAAACTTAGGGGAATAAATCTACAACATCTAGAATCTCTCAAATTAGGCATCTGATAGGATATATGAATAAGAATTTGAAATAGGTCTTACATGCCTTCACTTTATCAAAAAAGGAGGAGGCGCGAGATCCATCCCTAGTTTAAAGTTTCTATATAGTGGTCAATATTAGATGAAAACTTACAAATTTATAGAAACAATTTATGTTATTGTCAATTTCAAATATCCATATAGCTCTTCTTTTCAAAAGCCACTTGGATTCTTCTTTATCCAACAAGCCTTTTCTTATGGCCAAGATGGGAGTTTATTGAGGCATCATCCTCCTCTTAGAGGGGAAATGAACACTTTTCCACTAGTAGAGCCTTAATATTTTACTCCATCTCTAACAAGAGCACCTGCAACTTAAGTCTGAAGTTACGACCATGTGGGATCAAGGCCACTTTGATCCACTTAAGGTTGCTGAAAAATTGTTTCATCATAGATTTTTCCAAGGAATTATTGAAAGGAACATGGTTCATAGCCACTATATTTTCATATATTCTTTCTTAATCCAAATGAGGGAGAATTGAAATGGACAAAGGGCGCTTGATTTTTGAAAAATACAATTTGAAAATAGTTGGCAAATGATCAAAAAGATCTCCCAGCTCGACCTAGGACTTCACATTCCATCACCCATTGATCAAGGCTTGTAAGATAAAAAAAATGATCAAGACTTTTAGCCCCATTATCATTTCCCTTGAGTTTTTTTTTCCATGCGGGAACAAACTTGGGGGTTTATAAATCCACCAACTAGAGATATTTAAAAAAAAATTCTGCAAGAAACCTTCCAAAGGATTTGAATGAGGATGACTTCCCATACCTCTTTGAGGGATAGGGTGAGATTAAGTTCACCTTCTATCACCACCTTAGGAGCTAAGAGGAAACCTGAAGATAATATGATTCCTAGAAAGGCTTCTTATCTAGACAAGGCCCATAAGTGTTAATAAAACAGAAAATGCTACCAAGGCCTCTATCTTTTAGATACACCAAGATCCCAGATTGGAGTAACAAGACCAAAATTTGAGAAAGAGAGGGTTTCCAAGCCACAACCAACCCACTAAACTATTATTTGGAGTCTAAAGTTGCAAAATGCCAATATTTCAACCAAGGATAGAGGCATCCCTAAGTTAAATTGTGAGGACACGTGGTTTCCCACAAGATGCTTACATATGTATTGTTGGATTTTACCAACCTCTTCAAAGCTAGGACATTCAACCCATTTCTTAACCCTCTAACATTTAGGGAAATACAAATCATTTGGGAACTTGTGCATGTATTTCTCCTACTATAAGGGCTTGGATAATATTAGCCTACTGGTTGCTATGAATCTCATGTTTGCCTTCAACTTTACCAAGGATAAGTGGGATTTCCTTCCTAGTCATGTGCGTCCATTACTAGACCATCCTCAATGTCATCCTCCTCTAAAAATTTAAATCATGACCATAAATGGTATCTCGACATGGAGATATTATGCCAACTTTTGTTGAACTATGAATGAAATAGCCTTCTAACAAGGGAAGAAACCCTTACAAGTGAAACTGAAATGACATGGCAAAATTTATCTAGACAGCTACAAGGGATTATCAACAATGATGAACTTATTGATGTAGGAAGAGGGGAAAAGTGGGGGAGACCTTAGGAGGAAAGAAAAAATAATTAGCCTCTGGGGGAGGTGGGAGGAATAGGGATAGAAGGACAGGGAAGGAGAGAGCCCTGAGACCATCCAATTCAAAATAATTAAGAGGAAAGGGAGGTATTAACATACCAAACAAGGAATATGAGTGTGGCCACGGGAGTACACACCCATTATTTCTCTACACCAACAAAATTTCTTCATCTTCATAGACTTTGCATTTGCAACATTCTTTAAAATTTCCACCTTTTCCAGTAACACCTTTTTTTCTTCAACAATTTCCCTCACAGAGTGATACTGAGCATCTACATGTTTTGTCTTGGAATGACAAGTAGGGTTCTTTCAAGAAAAAATCTCTTTGGTTGTAACAATATATCCTTATATCGTGTTATACCAACCCCATACTTGAACACAATTGGTGAGGTCTAGTATTGCACTAAGGGTGTTGCAATTCCCAGGGGCTCATCAACTTAAATTATCAGTCCGGAGGTTCATACAAACTTGGAGGTGACAATGTTGTATGCATAGTAGGTTAGGTTCTACTCATACCACCCTCAGTCAAGACATCATATCAAGGTGTTCAGAGACCATTCCTCCAACTTAAATATAGTGAAAACATTTGATGAAACTAATTTTAACTATGGAAGTGAAAATGTTATTCATTCAACTTGCACATGCTAATTAACATTACGTGAGAAAAAGGCTAGTTTACTTGCAGAAGTGAAGCTACTCTTTTTTTCACATTTCATCAAATAGATAACCTACCTACATGTATCATTGAGCTACTTTAAATTTGCTTGAAAATCAGAAATCTAACTTGTAACATGCTTGTAAATTAAAAACACTAATTCTACTTTGTTTTGAAGTGAGGAAGAAAGGAGGTTGGAATGGTCTAAGAGCTTATATAGATCATTAAATCACAAGTTGGGGGTCATTATTCATCTTAACCAAGCTAAGAGTGAAGTGGGGAGAAAAATAGGTGGAGGAAAATGGTGCTTCTAAAGGAGGTCTTGTATTGCTACAGGAGGCCTTGTATTGCTACAAGTGGGATTTTGAGAGCCTTTTGAGAGTGGAGATGGTATTTTAATGGCAGGAGAAGATGGATGAAGGTAGGAGGGAGTGAATGAAGGTTGTGTAAGACTCATAGCCAATCCCAAGACCTCTCGGAGGTTTATCTTGCACCAAGGTGGATGCCCATGGTGTCCTTAATTGCCTAAACAGAATGAATGTGGAAATAGAACTTGTGAGCAGTGCGAAGGGTAAATGGAGAAGATGTAAAAGTCCAAGTGGAGATTAAAATATGTGCCCACCCCTTTAGATCAATAACAACCCTACAAGTGGCCAAATGCATGCATCAAATGATCAAAAACACAATGACATAAACTACCATGGAAAATATGAGTTGAATTTGATTAACATATATTCTATTTCACAACATTACTCTGATCACTAAACTAACTCCTAAGCTGCAGAAAGTAATCATGTAAAAGGATAACTAACATATATATATTTCCAAGAAATCATAAACAATTGCTTTTGGACTAAGATTGTAAATCCTTCCAATCACTCTTCCCACAAGAGAGGTGATAAGGAAGGCTACAATCACAATTTTTTCTAGCTTAACATCTATTGTAACAAAATAAAGACGTGAAATGCTTGGAAACAAGAACAAGACAAAGATATAGAATAGGGAATAAAGCCTATGGGTTGGGCCCAAACCCAAGGGTTTCAACCCTCCAGAACTAGCTCACAGATGCAGATCAATAACAAACTTCTCAATAAAAAACAGTACTCTCGTACATCACATGAAAGTTAACAATAACAAGGTCAAGCCTTGGGCTCAATAGCTACCCCTTGTTGAATCAAAAATTTGAATCCTAATGATCCTTTCAATTGATTTATTTATATAGAAAGGTAGTTGATGGCATATCCCTTGAAAATACAAGTGGTTCCCTCCAATAGCTTGAAAATTATGGATTTGTTCCTCCTTGAGCTTCACTTACACTTGGAGTTACTCGGTTGTCAGTGAATTTGAGCTTGTGAGTGAGGATTTGGTGATCTCAAGCCGAGTTAGAGAGTTAAGGATGTGGAAAAGCCTCCCTATATTCTCTCCTAATTATCTCCATCAATCCCCTGCATAGTAAATGCCTCAAAAATTCTTCTTTTTCTTGCAATTTAATCACAAACACCTTTTACTCTTCTTTCTAAGCATATTATGACTAAGAATGTGAATTAATGTGAGAAAATGAAAATTCTAAGGGCTGGAGGATAGCATAATGAACTTCAAAATATGCTATTAATGGGTCCAATCATTAATATTTGTAACTAAATTTCTTCATTTCTTGCATGAGTGGTTGCGATGAATTCAACCTTTGTAGTTGAAAGTGCCACTACAGACATTCTCTTGCTCATCCAACTAATTGCTCCTCCAAATAGGTTAATCATATACCCAATTTAGATATTCTCTAATGCAAATCTCCATCCCAATCTACATCAATAAAGCCACGTATGTCCAACACTCTATCAAATCCTAGTCTTCCTTGGTAGCACAAACCATAATCAATAGTGTCACGCAAATACCTAAAAACAAGGTTTATTGGTGTCCAATGCTCCTTCCTTGGTTTTTACATAAACCTACTTAACCCTTCCACTACACGTGCAATATTTGGTCAGGTACAGACTATTGCATACATCAAACTTCCTACTACACTTGTATATGGAACTTTAGATATGTCCTCTTCCTCTTCCTGTGTCTTGGGACACTGTTCTACAAATAGCTTTACACCTACAAGTATAGGAACCTTCATCGGCTTACTATCCTGCATATTAAACCTCTACAATATTGTCTCGACATGTTTCCTCTAATTTAAGTAGAGTTTCCTCTTTGCCCAATCTCTTTTAATTTCCAAGCCCAAAATAAAGTTTGGTGCACCAAGATCCTTCATGTCGAATTTAGAGGACAATTAGGTCTTCACATCCTAGATAATTTCCCTCTCATTTCCAATCAGCATTGTACCATCCACATACAAGATGAAATAAATAACATGATCACTGACTAATTTAAAATACACCCAATGATTCACTTGTTCCTTATGAAGCCAAGTCCCTGTATACATGTCTCAATTTTTTTATACCACATCCTTGGTGATTCTTTTAAACCATACAAAGACTTTTTTAACCTTCATATCAATTCTTTCATAAAAATTAACATGGTATCAGAGTTGGGTTGAAAAAAATCCACATAGATAACCCCAATGATGACACCATTAATGGAAGCAAGAAGAGGATGGTGGAGACCTAAACGAATTCTAGGGTTTGAAGAAAAGCTTAGATAATTTGTGTATTATGGTTTGATGGATATTATGAGGATAGGATTTGAGATAAACCATGGATTATGGAAAAATATGAGATATGAAACCTAATATGGTCAATGTGAAGATTCTCAAGCACTTGTGAAATATTTGATGAAGCCCTACATGGGATAGTCCCTAGGAGGCCTGGTTAGTTAATTGATGGAAATTTTGGTATGTGGACAATGGACATTGATGGCCCTTGAAGGATGGAGAAGATAACCTCTCACTGAAGATGAGTATTTATTGACCTATGATGCTTCTTACTTTCATTTAGACTTTACGATTCATGGATTTGTATTTGAGTATATAGATGTTTCTAACCTCCATGATGCGATGTGACAAGTGGATCCTTCTTGAGGATCACTTGAAATGCAGGAAAGATGGCTAGAGTTGGAAAAGGTAAAAAGGTACTATATGAAAAGGTGACAAAGTGCTACAAACTACCTATGTGTAATGAGAAGGTGCACATGTATTTGAATACCACAAGGTATGCATGGCATGTTATATTGAATGGCTAGGTAAGCCCTAAGGTATGATGAGAATATTTATGACTCATGAAAATGATTTGGATTTATGTCTCTGATATATTTTGCCACTGTAAACAGGTTTCTGAAATTTATGGGTTGTATTGCTATTCATATTATATTAGGCTCATTATACTCTCTGTTAAAGATTATATCACAATCTAAAAGAAGGATTTCAAAGGGTTTTCCCCCTAGTGGGGTTTTTCCCTAGTCTTTGACCAAATCTAGTGTCAAAACAACTACAGTCAAATTCCACTTTGGACTACTCATTTTATGGATATGATGATGGCATTGAGTTCCTCTTTTCGAGAGGACCAAGTTCAAGCTAAAGATCACCTTGTTCGGATAAGCATAAGTTGGTTTTTGATTTTGTGCACCCACTAATGGATATTGGATCATGTTGGATTCACTCTCATGCACATTTGGGTAGGTCAGCCTCAACATCAAATGGAAATTGTTGAACAACCCTAGAAGCCTATAAATACAAGTGGCCTAGAAGCTCATTGGATATCATCACATCTAAGCATTT
Organism: Pinus taeda; assembly: GCA_000404065.3. NCBI lineage: Eukaryota > Viridiplantae > Streptophyta > Pinopsida > Pinales > Pinaceae > Pinus > Pinus taeda. Next base: position 114,348 of record APFE030363100.1, on the reverse strand, counting down.
TCTCCTATTCCATCTGATTTGGTTCAACAAGATCGGCGGAGCAAAGGACATGCAAGTGTTCGAAGTCACAGATCTAAAGTTTGCATAAAATTAGGGTTTATGTTTCGAACGCACACACAGCACAAGGAAATGTAATCCACAGTCGTACACATGTTAAGGCCAATGTAGCATCTAGGAGCTACAGACGCTCACATGCTAACCTAAAGGGAGCGCCTAGGGGTTTGACTACAATTGACCATCCTCTGAAGTTTTTTTAAGTTGTCCGAAGTCTGAATCAAGTTGTCTATAATATATTCTACCACACTGGTTTCTGAAGTTGTTGGGTTGTATTCCTAATCATATTTTATTGGGCTCATTATACTCTTTGTTGAAAATTTTAAGACAGTTTAATAAAAGAATAATTTCAAAGGTTTTTCCCCCTAGTGGGATTTTCCCCTGGTCTTTGACCAAATCTGGTGTCTCTTGTTGATGTGTTGATTGTCTTCTTTGTTATTGCAAATATTTTTCTACCTTCAATTATTGTTGATGAATGGAAATAATAATTGTAATTGGAAATATTGTGATTGAAGTTTGGAATTGGGCTAAAGTAATTGATACAACATAGAATAATCTGAAGATTAACATGGTATCAGATCTAAGGTGAAGGACAAGCCCAAAAGGAGATAAGCCTTGAAGCACCCATATTTGGAAATTTGAAATAACTAATCTAGTCAAAGTCAAGATGACTTCCTACTTCAAGAGTGATTAGAAGGTGGGTGACTCATCTCATTTTGGTGCATGGAAAATTAGGTTGGAGATCATAGTTGATAACAATGAAGTTTTGGATTACATTCAAGGAAAGGTACCTGAGCCTACGAATAATGCTTCCTGGAAAGAAAAAGAAAGTTGATTTGAAAGCAAAACAAATTATAGCTAATGGATTACGAGATAATCTACTTGCATATGTTGGAAACTTGAGAAGTTTTAAATACATGTATGATAAGGTAGCCAACATGTATAAGGTCAACAATTTGAATGAAATCCTCACCTTGAAGGATCAACTCAAATACACCAAGATTAACAAAGGAGAGTCCATACAATCCTACATAATGAGGATCTCTCGTATTAGAGATCAATTTCAAAGAGTTGGAGAGGTTGTGACTGACAAGGAACTAGTGGTCTTGACTCTCAGAGGTCTCCCTCCTATTTGGGAAACACTCATCACTACTATAAGCAATACAAATTTCCTCCTTTCATTTGATGAAATAGTTGGAAATATCACTCAAGAAGAGTCAAGGAGGATAGTAAGAGGAATAATTCCAAATCACGAAGAAGGAGAATGTGTTGCATACATTGCTCATGATAAGATAAAGAAAGGGAAAGGAGGTCCATCAAATTCAAGAAATCTTCCTCCTCGAAATTCTGGTGGAAGAAAGGAATATGTGAACGTTGAATGCTACAATCATCATAAGAAAGGGAACTATGCTTGTTGTCTAGGCAAATCCTCTCTGTGGACAGAGATGATCCCACTAGCCCAATGAGTGGGAATAACAACCTATGTGACAATCTACAAGACACTTTCCTAAATTACAATCGAAATGAGAGAAGAGGAAGATGACCTACCGCGTTCTAATGTTATGGCGTCCTCCTTTGTTGAAGACCTCGAATCACTTGTGCCTTAGGCTTAGTCCTACTGCTCACAACGTTTCAATGCCTACACAAGAGATCAAAGACACAACAAAGCATATGAATACAAATAACATAATCGAAAGTAATCCACTTAACAGATCAAGGAGCATTAAGATAAATGATGCATTAGCACACACATTTATGGAAAAACATAGTTACGGAGGAAACGGGAACTACTACCTCAAAAAGTGTACTCGAACCCAAAAACCCCAAAAAAACATGAAAAAACAACCCAAAAATGAAAATTGTTTATTCCAAAACGACGTTTTTTTTAGGGTAAATTTTCAACATTTTTTTTTAAATGGAAGTAAAAACCATTTTTTTAAATAGATGAAAAAACACCCTTAAAAAAATTGTTTATTCCAAAACGATGTTTTTTTTTAAGGTAAATTTTCAACACTTTTTTTAAATGGAAGTAAAAACCATTTTTTTTTTAAATGAATGAAAAAACACCCATAAAAAAAAATTGTTTATTCTGGAATAAAAACAAGTTACAATTTTGACATTTTTAGAAATGGAGTTAAAGATAAAATATCCGAACTTTGAAAAATTGTAAAATTCCAACAATTCTTGGACATGATGTTAAAGATAAAATATCATGTCTCGAATCCTGATAATTCCAACTATTTCCATCGATGTTGTTAAAGATAAAATATCTTGACTCTAAAAAACGTTGAAATTGTGATTGTTTTCAACCATATCATTAAAGATGAAATGTCATGACATTATGGAAAAATCTTATGACTAAAAAAAACTTTAAAAATGAACACCTGAATGAAAAAGTTATTATACCAAGAGTAATTTTTTTTAAATGTTAAATGTATAGCGATTTTAAAATCTTAGCCTAAGACAACTTGAGACAATGCAAAAAAAAATAAAAATCAACTATCAAATTGACACGCAGTGTAGGTGAGCTCAACCCATTATAATGAAACTTAAAGATCAACCATGAAATTAACACATTGTGGGGCAGACTCGATTCATTATAACGAAAAATTTAAAATCAAATATCAAATTGCACATAATGGGATCGGGTTGCTAGACAGGCATCAACACGG
>APFE030363100.1:96738-109411 GCA_000404065.3 Pinus taeda | reverse complement strand
CTTTTTTTTTTAGTTTAATTTGTTTTTCTTTAAACTATATTTTTTTTATTTGAAATTTTTTTGTCATGTTTTTTTTATTTTTATTTTTATGTTTTATTACTAACAGGAAAATCACTAACATTAAAAAAAATTATCCACACTTAATTCATTAGAAAATTTAAAGTGTAAAAACTAAGCCCTCTAAACAAAAAGGGTTGATGTTCATGAGCACTTTTCAAAATCAAAATGAAAATCACTAACAAAAAAAAAAGTTCAGAATTGATACATAAAAAAATTCAAAGTGTCAAAAATAAGTCCTCTAAAAAAATGTGTTGATGTTGTAACAACACTTTTCAAAATGAGCATGAAAATCACTAACATTTGAAAAAATGTGTTGATGTTGCATCAACACTTTTCAAAATGAGAATGAAAATTACTAACATTTTAAAAAATGTGTTGATGTTGCATCAACACTTTTCAAAATCAGCATGAAAATCACTAACATTTTAAAAAATGTGTTGATGTTGCATCAACACTTTTCAAAATCAGCATGAAAATCACTAACATCGAAAAAAATGTTCATACTTAATACATAAGAAAATTTAAAGTGCCAAAAATATGCTTAAAAAATGTGTATTCTCGCATCACCACTTTTCAAAATCGGGTGATTTTTTGCTACCTCAAAAAAATGGGTACCAATTCACTTTCTCGTTTGATAGGTAACTATGTTGAAAGTGAACCAACAGTTGTATATATTAATAGAATAAAGGAGGAAGCATAAAACCAAGCCTTGATGTCAATAAACTCTCATTGAGCGAATGTCCAAGTCCAAGCTCAAGCTCTCCAAGCACTCCTCCAAGCCAAGTGAGTAGCATGTAGGCACAATCTCAACATAAGGGTGAAAATAGCCAAAGACCATTTGGGAATGAGAAAAGATGAATATATACGCAGGGAAAGGGAGTTAGGGTCTTTCCAAAGATAGGAGAAGGCCCTCATCTCAAGGAGATAGCTCATAGGGATAAGACTAAAGGGCCAAGTTGAGAGAACTCAACCTCATCCACGTCAAAAAACCTCCAACTCATCTTTCTGGAAGCCTCTCGATCATGCATCTTCTTGTCCTCTTTGGGAAAAAATTCCTTTTAGGAACCATTACGGGTATCTAAGCCAAAATCATGCTGGCAGCGTGAGGCTAGTAAAGTGGAGCTAGTGACCAGCACAGGTTGCCAATGTCAGGGGAGTGATGATCCTCAAATTAGGGTTTTAGAGCTCTTTTCTTCAGGGGAAGCTCAAGGCATTTTTTAATCATTGTTTTAGAGAGGATCTGAGCTACATATGAGGATGAGTACACTGCATGATGGCTAGGTTTCAGGCACTTTGGGGTATGTCACAGGGAAGTGTGGGAGGTGTGACAAAATATTGTGTAACTGATGCCCCCTAAAGCATGAAGGCAGAACATGGAGTGATGGTTGAGATGCTTTACGAGCTTTTGCAAGGACGAGAACAAACACTATCAGGAAACCTGCAAATCAAGGACGCATATACTTATACATATCGGATATCAAAACATGAATCCACGATATGGACGTAGTCATCCGGATAGTAAGGACTATGAAAAAGGTCCACGACATGGGCGCAGCCATCCGAATGAGAAGGATGGTCTGTAAATCTAACATCCAAGGTATGGACATAGCCACCCGATATAGAATGATCATCATAAATGTAGTCCCACGGTATGGTAACAACCATCCAGATAGAAGAAACATGTGTACGATCATGAACAATACTTAACTCCATGCAGCCTAAGTCATATTAGACAAAACTCAAGGTCTTGCACTCCATCCCAACCCGACCAAAGTACGAATTCTAACATGCGAATGAATGTGTCAAAGTCGAACATGCTATAAAACCACCTGATTATCGATGAATGATGTGGACAGTTAACAGGCATGAGAGAAACCACCAGTAATGATAATGGTTCTCAAGGTACGACAGTACAATCCATGAATGTGAAAATGAAGTTGAAGTCAAACACTTGTGGAATCATCCGATCGAAGGCCAATGATGAAAACATGTCGTTGGATGCAAATAACTTTCCATTAAGTCATGCAAGCTCTAAGGTACTGAAAGGGGGTTTCTGAGTCATCTTCTTGGATAATGAACAGAAGTCAACAAGAAGTGACCCGTCGAAGGAGGTTCATAACGAATGCCCCATCATCGACATAAAACGAGGAATAAAGTGGAATGAATGAGCATGATCAAGACTACAGCAAAAGGTCAGACAACGTATAGGTGACAAACTTCAGATAGGACTTCTCTTGAACATATCAGTGACACGACTCCGGAGTGTGGAAACATTTGACTCAACATAAGACCAAGGGTCATGATGACGAAGTGGAATAGTCAGATGAGAGGCAAAATAGATCACCCAATCCCAGAGAGACAAGTGACTGAGTGAGGATATCCCAAACCCGACACAAGAAATAGATGAGTGTCATTTTCAAGAGCGACATGCTTCCTGTACAAGAGTTGTTTCACTTTCACTTTTTCCCCACTATTTCTAGTGAGTACCTCTTTATTTTTACACAAGTTTGTAGAGGATACCATATGCTTGTCGTATAAGTTCACCCTTCGGATGAATCCATCCTAATAAGGTTTACGAGTCCTAGGAAGGTTTACAAGTCCTAGGAAGGAGAAACTCGGGCTCGCCATGGTGACAAGTCTTTTGTCGTAAAAAATTTAACGAGCTCGACGAAAGAATAACTCAGTATCTTTTTCATATTTAGAGAGTTTGAAAAAGAGATGAAAAGAAAACTCCATCAGGTCTATTTTCGTAATTTGTCTCTCGAACCCAAAATGGTAGAAAACAATATTCGAGAGAACCTCTTGACCAAGTCAACCAAGGTGTTCCTTTTTCATAATTAGTCAATCCCAGCCCGAAAAATGGTCAAACGTATACTGAGATGATGTCAATTCATTTAATTTAACGAGTTTGAAAGGACAAGTAATCGATTATCTTTTCATTTTTCGAGATTCATAAAAGAGCTTAAATATGACTCCACCTAGAGGAAAAGGATAGCAACTGGTTCTAGTGATGATGGAACTGCTCAAAACATGTAAAGGTAAAGTGGTTGGCTAATAAAACCACTCATTGCAGATGTTCCTCACACAAGTGTAAAACAACCAAGTGAAAGTGTATGATCAACCAAAGAGATGGTGACGATGGAATGAAAAAACTAAGGCTCATCTGGCAAAAATTGACCGATAAAAATGGCAATCATAAGATGTAAAGTGGGAATGTTTTCATTTTTACTCAAGCTTGAAACATCGGAAACTATCCTTGGATTTGGTTACATTTTTACCCAAGCTTGAAATGAAAACAAACTATGCTTAAGATAAGTTGGCATGCCCCCAGCATAATGACTCCATTTGAGAAACATACCCCCCAAGCTTCATTGCATTCAACTAAGTGGATGGAATGAAGGTTTACTTACGAGATCAAGTGAAAGACTCAACTGGAATTTGACGAGATCTAATTAAAGCCTCAAATTGGAAGGGGATTTGTTTAATTTTTTAACGAGCTTGACATAGGAAAAGAACCATGCTCATGACACCTTTCATTTTTTACCGAGCTTGACTCAAGTAAAATAACTCTTCTCATGGATACCTATTTCATTTTTTAATGAATTTGACATAGTAAAAGAACTATCCTCATGGCCCTTGTTTCATTTTTTAATGAACTTGACACAATACAAGGAACTCTACTCCAGACCCTTTATCACAACCCAAAAGAGGTCATGGCTTCCAAGAGGTTCTCATTAGATGGGAGAATAACACTCTAGAACGGATAAATGTCCAAGGATCCAAATGAAAAATCGGGCTCCAATGCCCCTAATACATGGTGTACTATATCACCCACTAGATTATTAGTAGATGTGGGCATGGAGCAGGTGGCCACATAATTAACCTGTGGCGAGGGTCATACCGCTTACATATAAGAACCATTTAGGGACGATGGTTAATTGGGAGTTGATTCAGGACCAATGAATGTAAGTTGGTCAATGATCACTGATCTAAAAATGGGGCTCTTAGGCTTCTTGTCTAACTTACAAGAACCCCTCCCACTTCCAAAGCTTTAAATTTTCCCAAGTCTTAATGATTAACCAATGCAGAATTAAGAATTACTTGAAAATATAGGTGTATTCTTGTATTTGCTTTTGACTATTGAGTGCTTATGTTCATTTGCTTATGCTGATGTGAAACACAAATAACAATAAATAAAGAAGCAATTCAACAAACCCATAAGACAATAATATAATATGGAGTTCACCTTGATATCTTGGGCTACGTCTCCTTGAGCTCTAATCAAATCGATTAGGCTCTCTGAGATTATGGCTTCAATTCTTTTACACGTGCTACACTTCACTCCATTGGTTTACAGCTGAACCAATGGGCTTAGAATGCCATCTTACCCTTGGTTGTCCTTGTTCTGCAGACAGGTCTAGGCTTCTCTGGACTTGACTCCTTCAATCAGTGCTTTGAGCTTCTCAAGCTTATAACTTCTTTGACTCCCTCAGAATTCTGCATTTGTCCCTAGAACTCCTTTTCCTGTCTCCGACACACCTCAGACAACCAGCCATAGCTCAATCATTTCGATCTCCTGTTGTGTTGCAACTTCACTGCAGCCTCGTGGCTCTTTAGAAGTCTATTACAGCTCTTTGGCTTTGCGACTCTGCCTCCAACCTCTGGTGGCTCTTCCTATTACAGTGAGCTCAATTTAAGTCTCACACAACAGATACAATTAGTAGGACTATACTTGGATCCCCCAAGTCTCTCTGGAGTACACAGACTCTCTAGAGTACTCTCTTTGTCTTTGTCTTAACCCTGGCTCCCTTGCTGCCTTTGCTTCTTCAGGTCAGCTCAACTCTGGTTTCTCTGCTTCCAGTTCTCCTTACTGCTTCCTGGGATACCCCCCTTCTCCTGTCTATCCGTCTCTGGCTTTTAAGCCAATCTGCTTTTTTTTTCACTATTCATTTCCACTTCTCAGCTTTCTAGTTCCCTGCCTCTGTCTGTTCGAATCCCTTCTTTCCACGGTTACAGTAACTGCATAACGCCTTATAGGGAGTTGGCCAACTATTCCTTTAATAGATGAGTGTGTTAGGTTCTTTGGAAATAATCGATCATTTGAAACGGTTGTTATTTCCGTTTACTCCAATAATGCCCGTGAAACACGAATCTGCCAACTCATCGTCCACATCAGACATCAGAATCCCGCACAATCTGCTTTATAACTTCATCAAATCCAGTCATCCATCGGGTCGCATCTCCACCGTTGATTTGGACCCTCCAGATCCTATGGTCATCGCACATATCGGGCAAATAACTTTCTCGACGTTTACCCATTTGATGTGAGCGGTTTTCTCTCTCTTCCGTCGGATGCATGTCACTCACTGTGTGGCATCGGGCAGGACTTAGTCTAAACTGCTTACCACTCGAAGCCCTTCTGATATCTTGCCAATTTTTTGTGGAATCCCGCCTCAGACGAAACTAAAACATTTTCCGTTGCATTTCATGATTTTTCAGGTCCGGGTGCATGTGGCTCTCCTTCTTCGAGGGGTTTTCCCTACGATATGCGATTAGCGACTTGTCGCTAATCGCATATCAAATTCCTCCCCTGTTGACTCAAACCATTGCTGACTTTGCTAATTCGCGACAGCGCTCGTTATCATGGTCCGCCGCTCTGCGCGCTCGATCGACAGCCTTCATTGATTCGTCTTGATTGTAGTTAGAAATTGTCATGAGGATTCCTCTTATTAGCTTGATCTTCATAAGATTTTTCATCTTTGGCATAAATTGTAGAGAGTTCATGAAGACTTAAAGAGTTTCAGGATCCATTTTGGATCATGCGTTCCCACTAAAAGAACTTTTGGTCCACCAAAAGACCGATATACTAATCTAAGTAGTAAATGAGAGTCACAACACCCACTTCTTTCAGCCTCCCTACACTTGCCTTTGCATAGTGCCTCTCAACCAAAATCTCTGACCACTTCCCTACTTGGATGGGTTGATCGTCTCGGGAAGAACTGTTTTCCTCCTTGACTTCATGCAGAACTTCTGTTGTGAAGTTTACAGAAGGTAGTTTGAACTTCTTTGCCTTGATCCTTGATCCAAGGTGGCTCAAACAAATGTGAAGTACATGTGCTCCGCAAAACATTCATCTGTACCTATTTGAAAAGCTACCAACAACAATTGTTAATAATAGCATGCATATAGACAACAACTGGATGGACTAACTCCTGCTTCAACAAAGAAACAAATTTCACATCTTGTGAACCCTTCCATGTCTTATATCTACATACAAATGATTGACTAGATAACCAACCAATAAAACATTCCTTTACAACAAATGACTCTTCAAATCAATCATGTAGGAAAAAGACCTTTAGGACTCTTTTCCAAAAGATGAAACACTTCATCATTATCTCCAATTTGGGGACCAAGTTATCTTCTCCCAAGCCAACATCACATGCATCTCATGCTCATGCATGCATTCCATCTTTCTTTCGCTTAAGTACACTATACTTTCGAAGCTGAAATGAACATATTGTTGCAACAATAAAGGGAGTTTCCTACTCAACTTCTTTCCATTTACCATTTTGGTAAGATCCTGTAACTTGCATTTATTCCACAAAGAAATGCAAACAGATCCATCAATAGACATGCATTCTTAATTGGATAAGAATTCTAACCATTTCTTACCAATCCATTTCAAAGGTCCCTCCTTTGTTTGCACATTGGCATCAATATGTGAATCATCCTGAAACACATCAATCATGGAATCTTTATTTCCATCCCTGCCATTTTCTTTTTCCACCTTCTCCTTCAGCTTTGGTGGAAGCAGTGTTGGATTCAAAGTCCAATACCTTTTAGCAAGATGCCCTTGCTTATGGCAGTAAGTGCAACACATGTGCATCCTTTTGACAACATGATTTGCCTTGTCATGTGGACCTTTGGCTACTTGCTTCTTTTCCTCCAAAAGTTTCCTATATGTGGCCATCCTCTTCCAACATCTAGAAACATAATCGTTATCCAAACCACAAAAGGAACATGCAATTCTTTTTCCATGCTTTACAAAATCAAAAGGAATGTGTTTAGAACCAGATTTATACTTGCCTCTTTCACCTTTATTGCCTTCATGAGGAGGTGAAGCAAATGAAGAAGTGGCTCCCTTTGGAACACCATCACTTTCTTCAAGGTTGTCAGAGTTTCCACAACTCTTTGGTTCAAGTGTGCTTCTGAACACCTGCATCCTTCGAATGATGTTTCGAGCTATTGCATTCCTCTCTAATATAATCCTCACACTTTTGAGGTAGAGGACCTGCAACGAAACTCCTTTTTGGAACTGTTTCAATGGCCTTCATGGCAGCTTTGGAACTCTCTCCATAAGACTTTCCATAACTGAGACCCAAATACTTATGCCTTTCCTCAACCATTATTGGCTCGACAATACCTTGTGCATGTTTTCCAATCCTTTTCCTTCATAATCTTGGACATTAGCTTGGAACCTATGCCTCTGGTATGTTTTTCAAAAGAAACAATATAAGCATTCTTAAAAGAATTTGAAGACAAACAGGAATGGTTTACCTCTTCTTCAAGCTGATACTTGGCCAAGGCTTCTTTGGTAACAAAGAGTTGTGACTCCAACTCATACATCCTTTTTAGGTTCATATTTGCAATATGAAGTTGCCTTTCCATTTCCTGAAATTTGCCATAAAGCATTTGCTTCACTTCCTCCACCAAATTCAATTTCTCTCTAAGTATGCTGCTCTTCCTTCCCTCCTCATACATTTCTCTTACCATATCCATCATGGTGGACAAGTCTTGCTTCATGTCTCCATTAAAGGAACTTGGGGAGCAAGAAGAATTTGAGAACTCACTTGTAGAAGTTGTCATTTTCAAAGTGCACAAAATAACTTCAAACAAGATTATTAAAGAGCTTATTCAAGAACCTCTTGCAACAACCTTTTGTGCTTCAAGGATTTCCCTGAGGTCCTTTGGGATAGAAGAATGCCTTCAGCCCTTCTTCCTCCTTGTCCTTCCTGGACTGAGCTATCAATAGCTTTCCCTTCACCTCTGCAAACTCAAACAATAGTCAATCTACAACCAAGCATACAATTAATGAGGAAATCAATCCTTGACTATCCAAACACCTTTCAGACAAGCAATCTTTGCCCTGTCAATCAAGCATTCTGATACAATCTTCTTTGAAGGTAAGGTTAATCAATATTAAGCTCTGATACCACCTGATTTGAAAATGGGGCTCTTAGGCTTCTTGTCTAACTTACAAGAACCCCTCCCACTTCCAAAGCTTTAAATTTTCCCAAGTCTTAATGATTAACCAATGCGGAATTAAGAAATGCTTGAAAATATAGGTGTATGCTTGTATTTTCTTTTTACTATTGAGTGCTTATGTTCATTTGCTTATGCTTATGTGAAACACAAATAATAGTAAATAAAGCATAAATTCAACAAACCCATAAGACAACAATATAATATGGAGTTCACCCTGATATCTTGGGCTACATCTCCTTGAGCTCTAATCAACTCAATTACGCTCTCTGGGATTATGGCTTCAATTCTTTTACAAGTGCTACACTTCACTCCATTGGTTTACAGTTGGTTCCACTCCATTGGTTCACAGTTGAACCAATGGGCTTAGAATGCCATCTTACCCCTGGATGTCCTTGTTCTGCAAATAGGTCTAGGCTTCTCTGGACTTGACTCCTTCAATCAGTGCTCTGAGCTTCTCAAGCTTATGGCTTCTCTAACTCCCTCAGAATTCTACATTTATCTCTAGAACTCCTTCTGCCATCTTCGACACACCTCAGACAACCAGCCATAGCTTGATCATTTCGACCTCATGTTGTGCTGCAACTTCACTGTAGCTTGTGGCTCTTTAGAAGTCTATTAGAGCTCTTTGGTTTGCAACTCTGCCTCCAACCTCTAGTGGCTTTGCCTACTATATTGAGCTCAATTTAAGTCTCACACAACAGATACAATCAGTAGAACTATACTTGGATCCCTCAAGTCTCTTTGGAGTACACAGACTCTCTGGAGTACTCTCATTGTCTTTGTCTTAACCCTGGCTCCCTTGTTGCCTTTGCTTCTTCAGGTCAGCTCGGCTCTGGTTTCTCTACTTCCAAGTCTGCTTACTGCTTCCTGTGCTGCCCCCCTTCTCCTCTCTATCCATCTGTGGCTTTTAAGCTAATCTGCTTTTTTTTTTTCAATGTTCATTTCTGCTTCTCAGCTTTCTGGTTCCCTGCCTCTATCTGTTCGAATCCCTTCTTTCGACGATTATAGTAGCTGCATAATTCCTTATAGGGAGGTGGCTAACTATTCCTTTAACGGACGAGCATGTCAGGTTCTCCAGAAACACTCAATCGTTTGAAATGTTCATTATTTCCATTTACTCCAAGAATGCCCACAAAACACGAATCTTTTCCAACTCATCATCCACGTTGGACTTCAGAATCCCGCACAATCTGCTTTATAACTTCATCAAATCCAGTCATCCATCTATTTGCATCTCCACCGTTGATCTGGACCCTCCAGATCCTACGGTCATTGCACATATCAGGCAGATAACTTGCTCGACATTTACCCATCCGATGTAAGCGGTTTTCTCTCTCTTCTGCCAAACGCGTGTCACTCGTTGTGTGGCATCGAGCGGGACTCAGTCTAAACCCCTTATCACTCGAAGCCCTTCCGATATCCTGCCAGTTGATCTGAATTAGATCCATCAAAGACTCGCAAAGAACCATGACCGTATCAGGTTGGGATGAATCTGTAAAAAAAATAATCCAAAAATAGTGATCAAAAACACCCTGAACCAGTGGCAATGGCAGCCAGTGTGGAACGACAAGGACCTTGGTCAAAGCGTGCTAACCGAGGCCCATGGAGACTACGCAGGAGGTCAAAGTAGCATCGGGAGCCCCAGATTGGGAAAAGGAGGTGATTTTTGATGCGCGATTAGCGCATCGATGGGAAAACAGGGCCGAAATGAGGGAAGCCCGAGCACTTTGACACATGGCAAACCAGAGAACCGCGGGCGAAAAGGCAAAAGTGCTAAAAGGACAAAGGCGGGACCCGCACTCTGGAAACTGGTGGTATTGATCAAAGTGCCCTCAAACGGTAAACAGTTTTGGAGAAAGCGGAGCAATCCCACTTAACGATTGACGCGTGGCGGCGGAGGAGAGAGAAAACTGCCATTGATCACGCGTTATCAGTCGAGCAGGTCAACTGCGCGGGACGTGCGAACGACGTTGGATCTGGGGGACCCAGATCGGATAGGTGAGATTGCGCCCGATGGAGGAAGCAGAATCGACAAAGGATTAAGCTGCATTTGTAAAGATTTGAGGTCCTTTTGACAGCCACGGTGGAGGAAGAACGCATCCACGACATAACTGAAGAAACGAACTGACGAGAAGGCTAGCACTGTTCAGATAGGGACAGGTGTCCACACCCTAAGCATTCATGCTGATGCCGAACAGGGGACTCCAAGCGCAGCTGCAAAAGGTGAATCGACAGAGGCGGAAGAGGAACCGAACGGGCATGGGTTAGAATGACTAAAAGCCATGAACAGTGAAACAGAATACACAGTTGAAGACTGAGAGACAGAAACCAGAGAAGAGGCAGTTAAGTGAAAGTAGAGATAGACAGAGGATCGAGCTGACCAGCGGTAGCATCGAGCACTAGAGAGCTTAAGAGATTCAAGCCATCCCATAGAGGAATATGTCCGGATCTAGCATCCCATTTGGCTCCTTCCACTATAGACCAAAAGGTTTTGGTCACGAAGCTGGTAGGAAGAAGAAGAGTTTGTGTACTCCAGTGGCTTGGGGAATCCAAGTACCACCCTGCCAAGAAAACATGCTTCAGGAGAACTCACATTGAGTCCCTGCATTGTAATTCTCTTCTCAAAGACCCAATAAAATAAGGCCACCACTGAAAGCTGGACCGGAGACGTAGCATTGGAGAATAGGGTGAACTCCTAATTAAAATTGTTTGTGTCTTTGTGGTTGCTTACTATATTTCTCTGTTGTCTTTCCATTTAAATGTTTGTGTATTGGCAATCTAATCGATCCGTTGCTTAAATAACACAGAACACACATTGGCACATGAGTCTGTAATACCTTTTGTTTAATAAACTTTAAATTGGTGTCACTCATAGGGTGATTATCAGATCAAGTGGTATCAGAGTAGTAGGCTGTAAGGTTAGACAAGCTTGTGTTGGTTTAGCTATGAATGCTCACTAGATCAAAGCTCAAATTAGGAGAAGGAGAGTTGGTGGAAACTAATCCTGAAATTGGGAGAGTCTATCCTCGAAAGAAAATGTCAGAGGAAGGTTCTATGGGGCTAGACCCTCAATTCATAGAAAGTTTCCTAGCTATAAACTCTATGGTAGAAGAAATGTATAGGGACTTTAGAAAGCATAAGGATGAAGATTCATCAGGTTCTAAACTTGATAAAGAAAAAGATGAGTCTCATTCCCATGACCACTCAAAAGGAAAGGGGAAAGATGAAAGCTTTCTCACACCTCCTAATAGCCCTGTGCATAATAAGAAAGCATCTTTGATTAAGTTAGATGTTAAATTTGTTTTGCCCATATAGGATGGAGAGCTAAATGTTGAAAATTTGGACAATTGGATTAGACAAATTGATGTATATTGCAGGGTACAAAACATAGACTCAGACAAGAGTAAGATTCAACTGGCAAGCCTACGCCTAGGAGGCACTGTCTTGGTTTGGTGGGAAGGAAGAACCCAAGCTGATATGAAGAAGCATGGTAAGACCATCTCTGTCTAGAGTGAATTTGTTGCTGCAATCAAAAAGCAGTTCTATCCATTGTCCTACATGCAACAAGACATGATGAGTTGGAAAACTCTTCGGCAGTTGAAAGGGAAAAGTGTACAAAGGTATACTCAAGAGTTCAGAAAGAGAGCATTGGTTTTGGGTATCTCATTAGACTCACCAAAAACTCTTTTGAAGTACATTAGTGGTCTACACAACTACATGAGGCATACCATCCTCATGTTTAATCCCACTAGTAGAGATGAGGTGTCGATACAAGCTAATCATCTAGAAGCTAGAGGAAAGAATGGAAATCCAGAAGTTGAGGGACCATCCCAACCCACTGTAAGCAAGAGCAAGGAGAAAAGAAAGTAGAAGTGGAAAGCAAGGAAGGTTAACACCGCACAGAAAAGAAAATCTTCATGCACTCACTATAAAAAGGATGGGCATGATGATGAGCACTATTGGATTCTGCATCCAGAGCTGAGACCTAAGAAGTCCGAGGGCAAGAAGAAGAAGACTGCAGTAGCTATTCAGAAAGATTTAGGGTTAGACTCGAGAGATGAAACAATCATTGCAACCACAGGTATAAAAGGTAAGAATTCTGAAGCATCTCCTAGTAATTCTGCTCAATCTGTTATTGCTGAAGAACATGAGAGAAAAAGACATGAGCTTTTCCATATTCGAGTTGTTTACAAAAATCAAAAGATTGATACTCTGTTTGATAGTGGCTCACAAGTAAATCTAATTTCTGAAGCAATTGTAAAGAAATTGGGATTAGCAACTACACCTCATAAGAAACCATACCCATTAGGATGGTTGAATGATAAAGCACAACTACAAGTGACTA
>APFE030363100.1:76301-93859 GCA_000404065.3 Pinus taeda | reverse complement strand
ATTGAACAGATCCAGGAGATCCACCAGGCAGTACAGGAATAGCTGGAAAAGAGCCAGGCCAAGTACAAGGCTAGGCACGATAAGCATCGGATGGAGCATAGTTTTCAAGTTGGAGACCAAGTCTGGCTGTATATCAGCAAGGACAAGAGGCAAGGTGAAGGTAAAAAGCTAAAACCTATCAAGTATGGACCCTTCATAAATGCAGATTGCTTGAGGTTGTTTGAACCCTCAATGATTGAGGACCCTGAAGAGCAGAGTCAATTACCTTCTGTTGATGACCTACTACCTGAATATCTTAATGAATTATGAGAAGACACAGTGCTGGATAGGAAGGTAAGGACGACACACAGTGGACAAGTGGAATACCTCAGGATTGGGCTTAAAGGTTTGAAGCCAAGCAGTGCGAAGTGGATTGAGATTGGACAAGTGAGAAAGCAATACCCTCACTTAGTCAATGCTTGAAAACCAACTTTTGGTGGTCCAAAAGCTCTTTCAGTGGGAAAGTCGTGATCCAAATTGGATCCATCAAAGACTGGCAAAGAACCATGACTGTATCAGGTTGGGACGAATCTCTAAAAAAAAATTCCTAAAACAGCAATCAAAAACACCCTGAACCAGTGGCAATGGCAGCCAACGTGGAACGATGAGGACCTCAGTCAAAGCACGCTGATCGAGGCCCATGGAGACTGCGCAGGCGGTCAAAGTAGCCCCTGGGAGCCCCGGATTGGGAAAAGGAGGTGATTTTTGATGCGCGATTAGCGCATCGCTGGGCGAACAGGGCCGAAATGAGGAAGCCCAAGCACTTGGACACATGGCAAATCAGAGAACTGCGAGCGAAAAGGCAAAAGCGCTAAAAGGACAAAGGCAGGACCTGCACTCCGGAAACCACCGGTATTGATCGGAGCACCCTCGAACGATAAACGGTTTTGGAGAAAGCAGAGCGATCCCACTTAACAATTGATGTGTGGCGGCGGAGGAGAGAGAAAACCGCTGTTGATCGCATGTTATCGGTCGAGCAGGTCAACCGCGCGGGACGTGTGAACAACATTGGATTTGGGGGACCCAGATCGGACGGCTGAGATTGCGCCCAATGGAGGAAGTGGAATCGACGAAGGATTGAGCCGCATTTGTAAATATTTGAGGTCTGTTTGACCACCATGGTGGAGGAAGAATGCATCCATGACGTAACTAAAGAAACAAACTGACGAGCAGGTTGGCACTGTTCATATGGGGACACGTGGCCACACCCTGAGCGTTCATGCTAATGCTGAACAGGGGACTCCAAGCACAGCTGCAGAAGGTGAATCGACAGAGGCGAAAGATGAACCGAACGAACATGGGTTCGAATGACTAAAAGCCATGAACAGTGAAACAGAATACAGAGTTGAACACTGAGAGACAGAAACCAGAGAAGAGGCAGTTAAGAAAAAGTAGAGATAGACAGAGGGCTGAGCTGACCAGCAGCAGCATCGAGCACTAGAGAGCTTGAGAGATTCAAGCCATCCCATAGAGGAATCTGTCCGAATCGAGCATCCCATTTGGCTCCCTCCACTGTAGAGCAGAAGATCACAGAACTGGTAGGAAGAAGAAGAGTTTGTGTACTCCAGTGGCTTGGGGAATCCAAGTACCACCCTGCCAAGCAAACATGCTTTAGGAGAACTCACATTGAGTCCCTACATTGTAATTCTCTGCTCAAAGACCCAATAAAATAAGGCCACCACTGAAACCTGGACTAGATACGTAACCCTGGAGAATAGGGTTAACTCCTCATTAAAATTGCTTGTGTCTTTGTGGTTTCTTACTGTATTTCTCTGTTGTCTTTCCATTTAAATGTTTGTGTATTGGCAATCTGATCGATCCATTGCTTAAATAACATAGAACACACACTGGCACATGAGTCTATAATACCTTTTGTTTAATAAACTTTAAATTGGTGTCACTCATAGGGTGATTATCAGATCACCAGTTTTCTTTGGAATCCCGCCTCGGAGGGAACTGAAACATTTTCCGCTACATTTCATGATTTTTCGAGTCCAGGTGCATGTGGCTCTCCTTCTTCGAGGTTTTTTCCCTACGATATGCGATTAGTGACTTGTCACTAATCGCATATCGGATTCCTCCCCAATTGACTCAAACCATCGCTGACTTTGCTAATTCACGACAGAGCGTGTTACCATGGTCTGCCACTCAGTGCGCTCGATCGATGGCCTTTGTTGATTCGCGTTGATCAAATTTAGCAACTATCATGAGGATTCCTCTGATTAGCTTAATCTTCACAAGATTCTTAATCTTTGGCATAAATTGTAGAGAGTTCATGAAGACTTAGAGAGTTTCAGGATCCATTTTGGATCAATCATAGTGCTTCCTTCATGCGGGAAACACATCAATCGAAAAAGAGAAGAAACAAGAGCTCCCATGACATAAACATAATCATGACCAAGGAGTAGATTATAATCCAATGGGCCTTGGACAATCATCACGTCTATATAGACAATTTTTCCTCCCAAAGTAATAGGAAACTTAGTAAGGATCCCTAATGGTTAACAGGTCTGTTAATATCTAACAAATTTTGGGTGTCAGGGATAAGTTGAGGAGAACCTAAATCTTGCCAAGCAGTTGAGGATAGGATGCTAATAGATGTGCCCTCGTCTATGACTGTGCTAGGTACGGCCATATGGTAAGCCTGTATTGTAATCTGGAACGGCACATAAGACGGAAGACGATATCCTGCCAGTTGACTCCAATCAAAAGAAGTGACCAAATGACTTGGAGTGAGTGTCGTGGGAACAAGAGAGCTACCCTCTTTCTCTATGGAAACAAGAGAACTACTCTCATTCATTCAAAACTAAATAAACCAAAAGAACTTGAGTGGTATGGAGTTCACTCTCTACCTAAAAGGTACGGTTAACTGAAGGTGGAGTTAAGTATGTCGGTTTCTCAACCAATGGTTGGTCGAGAACATACTCATGAGACTCACTTTCAAAGAGAGCGTGATTGACCAAAGATGATTGTTGATCTATCATTGAATCAACTAGTGAAGGAACAGGGGAAATCTTTCGATAACCAACCGAGAGACGAGGCTGGGAAGCAGTAAGGTTTTCCAACTCTTTGGAAGCTTCATCCAAAAGAGGAAAAAAGTGAATGGGACGATTTCCCTCACACAACTTACAGGGAAATTTGACTTTTCCTTTTTTCCCATGGGCTTTAATGTCACTAGTTGAAGGTTTATCACCAGCATGATATCCAGAGTCTGATGACAAAGTTCGATGTGAACTTGTGGACCACACTTCTAAGACCTTGGGAATACCAAGACAATTCCTAAGAAGGTGGTCACCCTTACATAACGTGCAAGGGAATTTCACTTTTCGAGGTTGATTGGAAGATTTTTCTACATTAGTTTCATCAGTAACAATAATTTTTTGGTTGCCCCCTTGCTTATTTTGCTTCTTCTTCTTCATCCTCTTCTTCTTCTTCTTAGCTTCCTGGTTACTAGAATCCAGACTTTCACCAAATGAAGAGGAAGAGCGAGGTGAAGAAATAGTTGAAGAAGGCGAGGGGTCAACTTTAGGATCAACATGATGTTGATGTTGTTCTGGTGGAGGAGAACTTGGTTGAAAATCAGTTTGGACACTCAAAATCACCGAGGCTAAAAATAACCAAACTAGAGACTAATGGTCAATCCAGGAAGGGACAATGTTTCCATATAGGGAGCACCAACATTTCCAAATGAAGGAAAAAGACTAGGATTCACGTCAGGGGGGTTTCCTTGGTTAGTAGACTCAGGAAATGTTTCCATTGGTAATAACCTAAGATATACTAAGGAGTATTCCCAGAGGAAGGTTGTTTTTCCATGGTCAATGAATTGATTTTAGAAATTAACAAAACAAAATAAGAGAGTGGTAATCTAGTTAAGAGTGTTTACCAAGTATCCATGAATGTATGGTAGCCAATCTCCCTGAATGTTGTGTTTGGTGTATCACGTTTATAAGGTGGCTGACTCGGTTACCTATGGCTAAAAGATAGCAACATAGTGGGGTCTCCCAATATATACTCGATGGTACGGGGAGCACAAGTATGTGTTAGTGATGTCTAATGCATAACCGTTTGATGAGAGCGTCCCTATATACTTTCCATACTAAAGTGCCTCCTATATACCTGAAAGTATTGGAGAACCTTCGATATACTTCCGTACTCGGACGGGATTTCACCCCCAGGATACAATGTAGGCAGTTAACAACAGTTGCTATGTTTAAAGATGTCGAAACACATCTCTAGCCTAGACCTCTATATATTTTTGTTAAGTTCCAAATGCTCCTTAGGTTAATTGAGGTAAATTTTAATTTTATCTTCAATTAAGTTTCAGTTTTAATGCTCAAACAATGTCACCTCAACACTTAAGATGCAGCTATATGAGAAAAAGAAGACCTTTCCTTTCAATGAAAGTTATTTAATCAAGGGAGGAAATTTCAATCAATAATGCATCAAACAAAATGCATCATGCAAAATTCCTTCCACTAACTTTCACTTTCGTCTTCCGAACAATGCCAAAAGTAAAAATGATTTCCACTTTTCATTGTCTTAAATGCAACCTTTTTGAAAGTAAAATGATTTTACTTTACAAAGATGCACTTATATGAATTATGCTTTTCTTTTCGTTTTGAATGATTTTACGCACTTAATATAGTTTTTAGCTTCCAATCACTGAAAAATGTGATCTATTTTCAACGATGAATCTCAAAAAATAACTTTTCAATGCAACTAATCTAAAGCATTTTCACGAAAAGTAAATTTTGAAAAACAAGCTAAAACAAATGCACAATGATGTTTTCACTGATTTCCACATAAAACAACACTCAATCAATTAGCAAACCATCATCTCAATGACAACAATAAATAGCAAGCAATGACCAATTGACCAGAAACCCTAGAACTCAGTCAGATTTCACTTTGAAGCCAATGAGACAAATTTTGCAAATTAATTAGACAATAAATCAAAGAAATGACAAATCCAAGCTTACAGGATGGGAAAAGACCCTAGGTGCCAAGACACACTAGATTATAAGATAGAAGCCTTAAAACTTCTCACATTCCAATATCAATGCTACTTTATATAGAAAAACCTGTGATGATTGGGCTATCAACACTACTTTGCATAGCCAAACCCGTGTTGGTCAGGGTCATCAGCACTACTTTATATAGTAAAAGTAGTGATGATTTTCAACGCGATCAAACAGTGGGAAATAAGGTTTTCAGCGTGACCATACAGGTAAACACACATGCTGCCAGCGCAACTGTCACTGAAAAAAATCATCCTGAGCGATGAATATGGGAAAAAAAACAAGAAACAATCCAGTCTTAGCACTCTAAGGCATTAATCAGTGATGGTATAAACCCAAACTGATGCAAACTAGTCAAACTAGTCAAAGGATCCGATTGAAGGAATGGATGGAAAGGGTTATAGCTTCCCCAGCGAAGTCACCATTTTGTTGTCTAGGCAAATCCTCTCTGCAGACAGGGACAATCCCTCTAGCCCAATGAGTGGGACTAGCAACCTACTTGACAATATACAAGACACTTTCCTAAATTACAATCGAAATGAGAGAAGAGGAAGATGGCCCACCTCATTCTGATGTTATGACATCCTCCTTTGTTGAAAACCTCGAATCACTTGTGCCTCAAGCTTAGTCCTACTTCTCATAGCGTTTGAATGTCTACACAAGAGATCAAAGACACAACAAAGCATATGAATACAAATAGCATAATCGAAAGTAATCCACTTAACAGATCAAGGAGCATTAAGATAAATGATGCATTAACACGCACATTTATGGAAAGTGAAACAGCAGTTGTATGTATTAATAGAATAAAGGAGAAGCATACAACCAAGCCTTGATATCAATAAGATCTCCTTGAGTGAATGTCCAAGTCCAATCTCAAGCTCTCCAAGCCAAATGAGTATCATGTAGGTACAATCTCAGCATAAGGGTGCATATAGCCAAAGACCAACCATTTGGGAATGGGAAAAGATGAATATATAGGTAGGGAAAGGGAGTTAGGACTCTCCAAAGATAAGAGAAGGCCCTCATCTCAAGGAGGTAGCTCATAGGGATAAGACCAAAGGGCCAAGTTGAGATAACTCAACCTCATCCACGTTGAACAACCTTCAGCTCGTCGTTCTAGAAACCTCTAGATCACGAAGCTTCTTGTACTCTTTGGGAAAATTTTCCTTTTAGGGATCATCACAAGTATCCAAGCCAAAATTGCACTGGCAGCGTGAGGCTAGTTAAGTGCAACTAGCGACCAGCACAGTTGCCAATGTTAGGGGAGAAATGATCCTCAAATTAGGGTTTTAGAGCTCTTTTCTTAAGGAATTTTTCCATCAGTGTTTTAGGGAGGATCTAAGCTACATATCAAAATGGATACACTGCATGATGGTCAGGTTTCGAGCACTTCAGGGTATGTCACAGGGAAGTACGAGAGGTGTGACAAAATACTATGTAACAATGCTCAAGATTGCCCCGAGAAGAACAATGGAGCATGTTATAATACTAGAAACAACAACGAGAGGTTCAATGATCAAAGAAGGAGAGATGACTGAAGGAATGACCACAATGGAAGAAATGATAGAAGAAGAAAATATGCTCTAAGTGACCATGAAGAAGATCGTCGTCCACAAAAGAATTCAAAATTCTCCAGGCTTGAAAGTAATATTGCAAATCAATTTGAATATATTATTATTTCCACTCTTACTAGTTCATGTCCTCCAGATTCATGGGATAGTTGGTTGGTTGATAGTGGGGCCACTCATAACTTCTCTAGTTACAAGGAAGTTCTCTCTAATTTGGTAGAGAGGGAGTCAAATTTGAAAATCATTCTTGGAGACAACTCTACTCATCCCGTTAAATGCTTTGGATCCATCAAATTTCATTTGAATTATGGGGATTCTATTGTACTATATGTTGTAATGTATATGCCTGGGTTAAAGAAGAATTTGGTATCAATATCAACTTTGGAAGACAAAGGGATGAGGGTTGCTTTCATCAAAGGAAAGTTTCTTACTTGGCTTGTTGGATCAGTTATGAGAGATACATTCACTTTGGGAACACGATATGAAGGACTCTATAGGGTCACTAGAAGACCATTACTAGCATTGGTTCATAATACAAATCATCTAAGTGAATTATGGCATCGAAGATTGTCTCATCTTCATTATGACGCTCTTCCGAAATTGGAGAACTTAGTCTCAGGGATTCCAAAGGTTCAAGCTCAACATGATGGAGTATGTCCGAGATGTGCTAGTGGAAAAATGACAAGGGAACCATTCCCCTCTAGTGAAAACAAGACCACTGGCATCCTCCATCTCATTCATTCTGACATATGTGGACGGATACTCGTGCACTCTATTAGTGGATATCTCTACTACATCACATTCATTGATTAATTTTCAAGGAATACATGGATATACTATTTGAAGCATAAGGATGAAGCCTTCGAAACATCTAAGGAGTTCAAACCATTGGTTGAAAATCAAATAGGAAAGAAGATCAAAATATTAAAGTTCGATAATGGTGGAGAATACATGTCAAATTAATTCATTGACTTCTACAAAAAGGAAGGTTTCAAGAAGGAAACAGTTGTTCCATATACTCCCGAACAAAATGGTCTAGCTAAAAGGAAGAACAATTCTATAGTAGAAGCCACTTGATCGATGATCCATGATCAAAATATGCCTAAATTTCTTTGGGTTGAAGCTTCACATGATGTCGTATAAGTTTAAAATAGGGTGCCTCATCAAGCTTTGGACAAAAAAACTCTCGAAGAAGTATTTACAAGTGTGATGCCTGAAATTAGTAATATCCACATATTTGGATGTCCCATATATTTCCATGTGTCGAACGACAAAATGAACAAATTGGAAGCTACAAGAAGAAACTGTATGTTTGTTAGGTATTGAGAAAATTCTAAAGCATTTAGAATATATATTCCTAGTCAAAGGAAGGTTGAAATTAACAGGGATGTTATATTCGATGAATATACCACTCTCGGAAAAACAAGCGACCTTACTCCACCTCCTTCCTAGAAGAATGGCGATATGGATGTCTTGGATGGCCATCCATGCCAGAATCCAAGACTGATATTGTTGATGATACCATAAAACCCATGGATCCCTTAGATTCTCCTCCTAGTAATCCTCCTACTAGGAAGAGATCACTTTGACTCTATGGCACTCTTCAGGATGCTAATAGTAATGTTCCCATCTGAATATCATTTAGAGAAAGGAAGAAGTCGTGCAGGAACTGGGGATATGTTGCAGCCATGGGCACTATGATTCAAGCTGAACCTTCAACATTCGAAGAAGTCATAAGAGAACAAGTTTGGAAAGATGTTATTGCCAAGGAATATGAATCTATTATGAAGAATGGTGTGTGGGATGTTGTGCTGAGAACGAAGGGGAAATTCATGGTAACTTCGAAGTGGATATTCAGGATCAAGCATAGAATTAATGGAAGTACTGAAAATATAAGGCAAGGTTTGTGGCTTGAGGGTTCTCCCAGAAAGAGGGAGAAGATTATGATGATATATTTGCACCCGTGGCTTGATATGCAACCATTCATTCAATAGTTTCCCTTTTTGCAAGTCAAGGATGGACCCTTCATCAAATGAACGTAAAGACCACATTCCTCCATGGCATGTTACAAGAAGAAGTATACATTGAGCAACCACAAGGATTTGAAGTGGAGGATCAAAAGACACGTGTGTAGATTAAAGAAGGCATTGTATGGTTTGAAGCAAGCCCTAAGAGTATGGTATGCCCAAATAGACACTTATTTGGTGAATCTTGGATTCACAAGAAGAAATGTTGATCCCAACCTCTACTTCAAGGAAGCCCAAGGTATGCCACTGATTTTGGTTTTATATGTTGACGATCTATTCCTGGTAGATATTGAGCCTCTGATGATCTGTTGTAAGAGGGAGCTATCCTTTGAATTCGAGATGAAGGATATTGGACTCATGCACTATTTTCTAGGCCTTGAGGTGTGGCAAAGGCCCATTGAAATTTTCCTTTCACAAGGAAAATATGTTGTGAAGTTGTTGGAAAGATTTGGAATGATAGAATGCAAGTCCCTACCCACACTGATGGAAATTAACTTCAAGAAGTTATGTGGAGGAGTTGCAGGACCGGATTTGGTGAATCCACCTGAGTATAGATAGTTGATTAGGGCCCTGATGTTCCTTATGAACACTCATCCAGACATATGTTATGCGGTGAACACATTGATTCAATTCATGACCGAGACTCTCCATACACATTGGACCGCTACCAAACACATTTTGAAATATTGCAGGGGATGATTACACTTGGTTTGAGATACTCTGTTGGAGATGTTCGACTTCATGGATACACCGATGTTGACTGGGTGGGAAATTTTATCGATAGGGAGAGTACGTCACGATGTTGTTTTAGTCTTGGATCTACCATGATATCTTGGATGAGCAGGAAACATAAGTCCGTAGCATTGAGTATTTTTGAGGCAGAGTATATTGTTGCTAGCATCGCTAGTTGTGAAATAGTTTAGTTGAGGAATATCTTTGGAGAGCTATTTGAGTAGGTCCTAGACACTACATTGATATATTGCAACAACAAGAGTGGGATTCATCTGACAGAGATTCCCATGTTTCATGACAAGTCCAAGCACATAGAGATATGATATCACTTCATTTGAGACATGGTGCAAAGAGGAGTCATTCGACTCCATCACATATCAACAAATGAGCAGATTGCAGATATTCTAACCAAGCTTTGCCGAAAGGGAATTTCTTGGTCTTTCGAGAGCAGCTTGGATTGTTGGATGTGACCCCTCTTGATAAGGGGAACCACTAATTGAGGAAACTGAGTCGGACAAGCAAAAGTTGGTTTTTTATTTTTTTCACCCACTCATGGATATTGGATCACGTCGTCTTCACTCTTATGCACACTTGACTCAACATCAAATGGACATTGTTGAATACCCCTAGAATCCTATAAATACAAGTGACCTAGAAGCTCATTTGGACATTATCACATCCAAGAATCTTCTTCTCTTCTATCTGATTTGGTTTGACAAGATTTACAAAGGAGAGGTCGTGTAGGGGTCTGAAGTCACAAATCTGAAGTTTGCACAAAATTAGGGTTCTTGTTCCGGGTGCATACACAACATAGTGAAATATCATCCACAGATGCATGCATGCTAAGGCCAAGGTAGCGTCTAAGAGCTACAAACTCTCGCATGCTAACCTGAAGAGAGCATCCAAGGGTTTGATTACAGTTGACCACCATTCAAAATTTTCTGAAGTTGTCTGAAGTTTGAATCAAGTTGTCTCTAATATATTCTACCACTGTAAACTGGTATTTGAAGTTGTTGGGTCATATTGTTGATAATATTGTATTGGGCCCATTGTACTCATTGTTGAACATTTTATGACAATCTAATAAAAGAAGAATTTCAAAGGGTTTTCCCCCTAGTGGGGTTTTCCCCTGGTCTTCTACCAAATCTGGTGTCTCTTGTTGATGTGTTGATTATCTTCTTTGTTATTGCATATATCATTCTATCTTCAATTATTGTTGATGAATGGAAAGACTAATTTTAATTGGAAATATTGCTAATTGAATTCTGGAATTGGGATAAAGTAATTGATACTGCATAGAACAATCTGAAAATCAACACCCTTCACTAGAAATCCTTCTCGCAACTTAATGTAGATCTCTTCTTCCAAATCCCCATGTAAGAATGTTGTCTTCACATCCATCTATTCTACCTCAGAATCAAAAATATCAAAAACAAATAAAAGTAATCTAATACAAGCTAACTTGGCAACAGGAGAAAAAAATATTACCAAAATAAATTCCTGGCACTTGGGAATAACCTTTTTCTATTAGTTGAGCTTTATGTTTCTCCACTTTTGCCTTATGCGTTCATCTTCTTCTTAAGCACTCATTTTATACCAATGGGATCTCTTCTAGCAGGAAACTCCACTAGATCCCAAGCCTCATTCTTGTCCAAGGTTTCCATTTCTTAACCCATGGCCTTTTTCTACAGTTTTCCATCCTCTAAATCCACTACTACCCTAACAATTCAGGTATCATCATCAGTAATAGATCAAGAAAAAATTGAACATAAATTAGATTGATTATATCTATTTGAATGCCTTCTTTCCCGAACTAACCTCCTCAAAATCATAGAGTTTGGTTATTCTTCTTATTATTCATGTTCTTATGTGGAGTCTGATTCTTCATCTTTCAGATCAAACCCTATCTTCTCTAGTTCCTTTTCCCTTGGTATGACTTCATGTTTCATGACATCCCTCACTTCTCTAAATACCACATCTCGATTATACACAATATTCCTTGTTTTTGGGTTCCAAATATTGTAACCTTTTAAACCATCTTTATACCCAATAAAGGTACGCCTTTTAGATTTATTATCCAACTTGGTTCTTTTCTCCTTTGGAACATGTACATATGCATCACAACCAAATACCCTGATATTGGAGAGAGAGGGTTTCTTACTAGTCCATACCTCATGGAGTCTTATCCTCCAATGTTGATGAAGGTGATCTATTAACCTGGTAACATGTAGTCTCTACTGCCGCTACCTAGAATTATTGTCCTAATCTAGCACAATTGAGCATGCTCCTTGCCTTTTCCATAAGTGTCTTGTTCATTCTTTTTGCAACTCCATTTTGCTGAGGTGTGTATGGGGTGATATTTTGTTGTGCTATACCACACTTCTTAAAGAACTCTTTCAATTCCTTCTTGGATAACCCTCCACCATTATTTGTCCTGAACACCTTAATCTTTTTCTCTATTTTAATTTCTTCCAAACCTAAATTATTTAAACCTTTTAAAGACTTCAAATTGCTTCATGAGGAAATATATCCATGTATTCCTCAAGAATTCATCTACAAATGAGACATAGTACATAGATTTACCCAACAATGGAACCAACACAGGTCCAAACACATCATTTTGCACAAGATCTAATGTTCCTTTTGCCCTCTTAGCACCAGAGGAAACCTCACTCGATTCTACTTCCCAGATACATAATGTTCACAGAAATCAAAATCCAAAGAGTAATTAGGCATACCTTGTACCATACCATTACCATGTACTATTTGAAGGTCCTTTTATCCAATATGTCCAAGTCTTTAATGTCACAACAAGATTTTATGCTTCACTTTAAGGAATAACATAATTGTTGCACCCATCAATAACTATACTACCCAACATCTTGTACATAGTATTGATCTGAACTCCTCTCATCAATACCAACGCTCCCCTAACCATCTTGAAAGTGTCTCTCTAGAACATTATTTTTTACACTTGCATCATCCATCTTACTTACAAAAACTAGATTTCTAGCTAATCTTGGAATGTGCAGAACACTAGGGAGTGTTCTAATCCTTATACCTATCAAATTTGGCTTGAATTTTCCTCATCTTGTGATTTTGGTCTTCATGTCATCACCTAAGAAGACATCACCACCATCATATTTCTTATACTCGTAAAACCACTCCCTATGGGGAGTCATATGAAAGGATTCACCTGAGTGAATAAACCATGCCTCAAGATCTACATGTGTACTTGAAGAATCTAAGTACATGTCCCCACCTTCATCTAAGGTAGTTTTTGCTTCAGCAGAAGGAGCATCACCAGATCCCTTTCCTTTCTCAGGAATTTTAGATCTATAATTTCTCTTCTAGTTCCCTTCTTTTCAGCATTTCCAAAATACCTTACAAATTTTCATAGACATTTAGATCTCCCACTTGAGGTCTTATTTCTATTTATGCTCTAAGTGCATCCTCTTACAGACAAGGCATCTCCATTCTGGCTCTCCACGTTTTTCTGTCCCATCTCCTCTAACAACAAGGATGAGATTGTTTCATAAAATTTTGTGGTTTCATTACTACCTATCGCAACAACCAAATTATCCCATGAGTCTTGTAGAGAAAATAACAAACTAATGCACTTATCATCAACTGAAATCTTTATATCAATAGATAATAACTGACTTACCATAATATTGAAGGAATTTATATGCTCTGTCACCGAGTCTCCATCCCTCATACTCGAGTTATAAACCTTCTTCCATGGGAATATTTTTTTTACCAGCGACTTAAACTGATAAAAATTCTCTAACTTGTCCCACAAATATTTCACTGTAGCTTCTCTTGAAACATTTAATAATACTGGATCTGAGACACAATCATATTCTGATTTTTTCCTTCCAATCCAACTTGGTCCATTATTTTGTCAACATTGTCGTTGATTTAGTACCTGGGTCCATAATGACCCACTAATCTTTATCCACCAACAAATCCTCCAACTTGAGCTTCCACAACTCAAAAATTTGACCGTTGGATTTCTTGATCTCTATCTCTCCATTGTTCATCATTTCCTTTCACCATAAGAATTGATCCAATAAATCTCCCATTGTAATATGATCTACCATAGGCCTAAGAAAAAGCCCTTAGCTGAAAATGTGTCCTCTTGAAGACAAAACTACTATGATTCCAAATGTAGTTTTTAACCTTGTACAAATATTACTTGCAAGCAAATTCTTAAAAGAACATAAATATATAGTGGCGAGAACAAAAAATATACATATTTTTTTTCCTAAAACCTAAAACCTGGAAAACGAGACTCATTTTTCATTATATTCATTTCAATGTTACAATACATTATGTAAATACCAAAGCATTCATAAACCCGTAATCTAATAAACCTAGATTATAACATAATTGTAGTTCCCTTGACCAAATTTATAGAACCATGGGTAAAACCACCATGTGAAAAACCATGGGTGAAAAAAATAAAAATAATAAATAATAAATAATAAAATAAATAAAAATAAAATAAAAAAAAAAATATTAAAATAATAAATAGATAAAATTGGGGGTGCTGCCGCAAACCCTGTGCAGGGGGACTATCACCCCCCTGTTGCACCTAACAGAGTGTATTGTACTTCACACTAATCATGTAAAGAATATAACATTGAGATCATAAATAGCACGCTCTATTTGAGTCTTTGGTTAGTGGAGGGCTCAAGCCCATTACTTTTGTGTGGACCCACTACCAAAGAACACTTAGCCTAAATGTCCTACTCCCCTTTCCCAACCACACCATATTTTGGGTACCAAAAACCTTCTAAAACGAGCAAATCTCACTTGAAATTTTTCCATTGGGCCTGAACATGCCATACAACATGACAACCAAAATTCCTAAAAGGAATTCTTTAGTAACCCAATCTTTGGATCTATGAGTAATTCTTTACTAATCCATCTTGTTTGGGAGACGCTTCGACACATTTAATTCCACTAGAATCCATAGTAACCATCTGTTGCTCTCGGATTCCCAATCCTTCTCAACTCTGATAAATCAACCCAGCTCATTTTCGATGCTTTCTACAAATCCTTTATACCAACACCGAATGGGGAGCCCCATAAGGATGAGCTAGAATTGGAAGATAGGTAAGAGACTAATGGGGTTAAAGGATAGATCTCAGCTCATAAGAAAAACGTCCAGATGACCCTTGCTCTAACTTCAACTAAGGATTTTTTTCTTTGTCTTCCAATGAGGTGAAATGAAACACCAACCAACCATGAGTAAGTAGAAAAACATTGGACTATACTCAACAGCCAAGGCCAATTTTGCTTTATCCAAGGCTGAATCAAATCAACTTAAAAATATTTACCACAAAATGTTCCAATCACTAGCTTGTCTGATAACTTGGGGATGTCTTCCTTGATGACCATTTTCACCCTAACTCTTTGTTTACTCACACATCTACTCTTATGACTAGGATTTGAGTGTTGTTTGTCTAATTTATTTGCTTCTGTAGTGTCCTGCAGTGAATTAGCAATGGCCTTGGGACAAAATAGGATGTGTGAAATATCAAGGGTTGAGATTGAGACTTAGATGGAGACTAAGGATGTAAATCTAGGAAAACTACTAAGGAGGAATTACCTACGCACCTCATGCTTGAGCTTCTTAGAGCTTCTAGCTTGAGATTCAATGAGGATTGACCACTTATCAACCTAGAGGGCCCTATATCCCACAGGTGGCCTAATTGGCGAATGACGCTAATAAATTCCTATTGCGAGGAAAATATATATACAAAGGGAGTTATGTCATCATCGAAATCCAACAAATCCTATAGCATGTTTACATAAGATAGCCAACCTTAAATGTACTCTAATGACCAAGCCTGGAAACTACTATTATGGCGTGTGGTCATTGCAACTGGATTTCGAATACTACCTATGAAAAAAGGCAGAAATTGTGGCACCATCTCAAACTCTCCTAATAGCTTCAAACTCTAGTAAGAGAAGGATTTGCATTAATCGGCCAAAAGGATTCATTGTTAAAAAAACTTTCTTTTTCACGTTTGAGTTATTGAAAGAATGCATGTAGAAGGTCCAATTATGTGGGATGGTGATTGTGATGAATATTTTGAAGGCAAGAAACTTGAAACAAATAGAGAAACATGGGTTTTAAGAGGTATTATACAATTTGACATAATGTTTTTTAATGCATGACTATTTTCCTTGTATAATATGAATTGTACTAATTTCTCACTGCCATTATAGATGAAGATGGATAATACAAAAGGAATAAATTCATTTTGTTCAATATGGAGGCCACCAAAAAATCTATGGCAAAGTATGATGAGATGCATAAAAAATTATAGGAAGATATATAATCATTTAGAAGGTCAAACCCTCATATTCCACTCTTTAGTGAGTTATATAGTCAATGGCTTGTAAAGAGCACAAATAGAGGGGTAAAGGAGAAAATTTAAAAATTGGAACTAACAAATAGGGAAACTAAACTCGGTACATTGAAAAAGGAATTATATGAGAAAGGATGGTATCTGATGGATCATGAGATTAACTACATACATTTAATTTAAACATGTGTATTATTATAAATTTAAGAATAATTATTGATTTTAATATGCAAATTTGTCTATGTGTGAAGGTAAAAACATATCCTCTAATGTGGGCATAGGGTCACAATTTTAAAGTAGAGAGTGCATACTGTTGCAAACAAACATGCAATTGTAGATCATTTGATGCATTTTATCAAACAATTCATGCAAATTCAAGAGATACAAACCCAATAAGAGCACAACTTGATTTTGTTGGTGTTAGCTTCCTATACCAATAGGGTTTCATTTTTCATGATTGACTGGGGAAGTGCCAAATATGTTCATCCTTTTTATGCTGCAAAGGTTCCATATGTTGATGAATCTTCACTATGTATAGGTGGTTAACTCTTGCCACAGTTGATGATTAGCCAGACAGCTTAATCCTGGCTAGATCATGTTTGAATTTCACTCGTCTTAGAATAGAGAATAAAGGTCTGCACAAACAGTTTAAGCTTGGCAGGCAAGTAGTCAGGTAGTGAAGCAAAGGGTCTCAACAGCTTAATCTAAGCCCTGGAAGAAATAAGGGTAGACTTAGATAGGAGGGCAACTAAAAGAAAAAGAGATGAATCAGGGTTTGCTAGTTCAAATGCACCCAATGAAAATGAAGAGAAAATGTTAGGTATACTAGGTTGGGTAGGCAGTTTTGAGGGTAC
Source organism: Pinus taeda (assembly GCA_000404065.3). Lineage (NCBI taxonomy): Eukaryota > Viridiplantae > Streptophyta > Pinopsida > Pinales > Pinaceae > Pinus > Pinus taeda. The sequence goes on along the minus strand of APFE030363100.1, from coordinate 77,238 downwards.
AAAGGCATGGTTTGTGAGCATTTTTCTCTTCTGGAATAATTAGCTATCTCATAAAATCATAAGGTACCATGGCAAGGTGGCTACAAAACAAATGGAGCATGACTAATTCCCCTCCCCATTTTCCAAGAAACACTCACTAATATTCCCCCCAAAGGGAAATGAGATCTGCTCATTACCCTTAGTCCACTTCATCCCAGGATAGAACTAAGTGAAAAGATCTTTTACCTAGGCTAAACAAGCCACATTTCTTGTGTAAAAAGTCTTTAATCCAACTTACCAAAGTTTCCTAAACTTCACCACTTGTCATCCTTTCATTCCCCCCTAGCCTAAGTTTTCACCCTGTAAAACTTGGCCTAAACCATACAAACCCCTCCCCCACAGTCATATTAACCTACTAACCTTACTATATAGCTCCTATGTACATTTCCCCCCCTTACTATGTATAAAAACACAAAGAAAGCCCAAAAAATAAATACTCCGACCCCTGGCTAACTATAGCCATACTTTAAATTTTTCTTGAGGGACCTACTAGTCCACCAGGGGCCAATAACAACCCTCCACATGTCCATCAGGGTTTATATGGCCTTTGGCTAAATAAATAGCCGAAATTCACGTTTTTCCCCCAAAATACCCACTTTGCAAAAGTCCGCAAATACATTGAAAACCTTACAAAATCACAAAAAATTAAAGCAGCCCCCCATTTCGTGCCCCCACAACTTACCATTTGCTGTCAACCGTTGGATCAGGGCCCTCAGATCTGACGGTGCGGGATCATATCGCGATGCCCCCAGCATCCGAACGATATGTCCCGGGAAAATGGCGGTTTCGCCGTCGTACCGAGGACATGCGTCGCTCACCCAAGTGTATCGCGACCCCCCCACTAAATACCGCTACCACCCCAAAAGTGGTGCGATAAAACCGCTTACCGCCCTCGCCC